>DF363719.1:13003-32838 GCA_000787875.1 Solanum virginianum | reverse complement strand
GTCACTAAAACAGGGGTAACTCTGCCATAATTTCTATAAAATCTAAGATGGCTATAATTTGAGTTTGGTTTGGTAATACTATCTGGGTGCTTCTATCGGGTACCAGTCATGGCCCATAGGTTGGGTCGTGACAAACATACTTAGTCTAGATCATACAAGTTACTATGAAACATTTCAGAAAAATTAGAAGCCAAGTGAATGTCATTAGATGATTCGTATACATAGATGACAATAAGGAGAAATTAAAAGTATATAGTGAGACACCTCCAATAAACTACAAATCAGTAGGGCTTAACAAGAAGAACAAAACAATACTCCAGCAAACAAAAACAAAGAAAATGACTAGGTCTTTACTGTAGAAATAAAACCTCATAGACAATTTGATCGTTCTGGACCAAAGAAGGACAATAAAACATTTATAGTATATAGCCTTTAGTCAAGGACATAATATTCCGGGTATTACAGAGGGTGAAAACATTATCTCAGCCTATCTGGTTTTAACCAAATCATAGAACCAAATGGGTTTGAAATAAAGGATCTCACCTACACATGCTTATATTAAAAAGAACAAGCTTGAACAAAAGCAACATTACTTTATCAACATATTAATAAGTAATGTTCATACGTTAACATGCTTGTAACTCAAAGATATAAAAGCAATACTCAAAGGACAAGCTATAACATGTTAAGCCTCAAACATTAACAAGCTAATCTAGCCCAGGGATAATGAAATTAGTGAACTGTTAAGCTATTAAAGTTGACTAAAACACAATGTATAGACCATTAAAATGCTTTACATACCTCAATTCCTTTTCCAAACTAATCCCCACGTTAAGCTAATCCAACTTATACCTCTGGATGTCCAACATCTACAACAAAGCACAATAATGCCAACAATTAGCTAAAAGCCTTTTCGGACCTTAAATCCCAAATTTACCCATAATTTTATAAAAATTTCGATAGCACTTCCCCTTAAAATAGACCACCCCAAGAATTCATCTCGGCTCCAATTACCCAACACAATAACAACAACAACATCAACAAGTGCTTCCAATGCCATAACTACACCAATTTCACTAAAGAACCTCATTTTATCACAACTACAAAAATAGGCCAACATACTATATATACATGTATAACATATTCAAGCACTCCTTTATGGTCCAAGAACCATATTACATCGACTAAACGTCAAATGTACACTTTTAACGCTACAACATAACATTTAACTACTTACATAGACTCCAATTTCAGCCAAACTTCAAATATACATATAAATAATTTCCAATACTTCTTTCATCCCACAAGGATTATTTTCATGCCGTTTAAACATAAATTCATGGTTTTAAAATAATACAACGTTACCTACATACATATCCCAATTTCGACCCTAGCCTCCATACTCACAAGTCATTCTAACATGCTATCTTTTTAAGATTTTCTTTCAATTTAACATACACCAACATACATACAATTTTTATTTTACATAAAACAAGATTAGAAATCACCATGCCTTTTAAACCCCTTAAATGGACCCAAATCGCCAAAGTCGTAGAAAGAGGCATTTTCTTGGCCAACCAACACCTCCACGCTACTGAGGGGACTCAATATATCAAGCTTGTAGCGTCAAAATAATTGTAGAATCGAAAAACGCAAATTGTTGCTAATGTACTGTAGCAACCCGAGAGGCCTGAGTGTGTGTTCTTGTGTTTGGAAATTTTTCTAAGTGTTGGGAACTTTTTTTAATGAAGAGTATAAGCTTATCTTGTATATAACCTTATCACAAGACCCCACCCCCACACTTGTTCCAACAGGAAATTAACACAAAGAGGGGAGGGGGGCAAGCCTTAATATCTCTTTAAGACTTCAAGTCTTGAAGATTACACTTTGGTTTTCAAACTTTTCTTACGTGAGCCAATTAAGGACATGCAAGGATACAGTTAAAGACATACGAATCCTAACAACCCACGTTTTAAAAATTCTACTTGAGTCTCCAAAGTTTCCAGTAATGTCACTTAAGTACCGAATTTTATAATGGTTTCAATACACCATAATATGGGTTCTAATACTATGAGCCTCCATACGGGCCATGAGGCTCCACACGACTCGTGGAGGCCTCCGTGGTCATGATGAGATGTCTTGTTCCTATCAATTTTCAACTTTAATTTTTGGACTAAGTACCTAGTCATGGGCACTCCACACGACCCGTGGAGTGCCACACGACCCGTGGAACCTTCTGTGGAGTAACACTTTGCCAAAATTTCCATCCATTCACTAATAGCATTTTCTTAAATGCTAATTACTCTAGTGCCCTTTTTAGACTTTCAATGCTATCTTAACCTTCCTAAAAGACCTAAACAATATTTGAAAGGATAAAACTCACTATTCTCATCTCAATCATACTCCCAAATCCTCTCAAGAGCCTCCATTAAGCTCCAATTCAGTTTCAAGGAAACCCAAGAACAAGTTTGGATTCCAAGACCCACTTCCAAGCTTCCATTCTTCCCAAACTCAATTTCAAGGAACTTAAATTCTAAGGTATGTGGGTTGATCCTTGACATCCTTTCAATCAAGGAGACCAAAATTATTTTTAAGAAATTCATGGATTTCTAGTTTACTTTAAATTCAGGATTTTAAAGATTATGAATCCTAAAATTCTAATTATGCATGGGTAGTGTTTGTTTGATGATTTAATGTAATTTAAACTATTACATCAGGATTTTCTTTGGGATTTATGGAATTTCAAGAATGCATGTCCCCTTTAAGACATCTAAATGCATGGGTGATTATACTATGAATTTAAATATGGATTTAATTATGTTTTCGATTGAATTTCATATTATATTGTTGATTTTAGATTGAATCCTAATTACCCATGTCATTCTCTCATTGTCCACAGCATATGCATTCATGTACATGGACTATATTGAGAAATTATATTATGGGTTAATCAAAATATTGGTTATGGAAATATTGTGGTCACATATATGTCTTTGATTTTGGCTCTTTGAGAATTTTGGGTCCTTGCACCATTTTGTATATGAATGGCCTATTCCTATGCATGAGTATAAAGAACATGAAATTATGTTTTGGCCTTTAAGCCTAAGAATGCATTGAAATTGTTTCAGAAATGATTTACGTCGTTTGAAAGTATGTATATATATATATATATATATATGTATACGCATATTTATTCTTATGGGATGACGACTTAGCACTGATGGATTGGGGGCGTTAGGGCTATCCCTAAGGGTCCTCTCCCTTTTCTTGAATCTAAGTGTCGGCTATCCCCAAGGGCCCTCTCCCTTTCCTTGAACTATTTGTCTAGCATAGGTTTTTGATCTGAAGAGGGAGTTGTCCCATAAGGAGAAGAAATGATTTGATTTGTGATTTTGTAAAAATCCTATCTGAAGAGGGAGTTGTCCCATAAGGAAGGTTACTTCATACAAAGAG
The DNA here is from genome assembly GCA_000787875.1 of Solanum virginianum. Lineage (NCBI taxonomy): Eukaryota > Viridiplantae > Streptophyta > Magnoliopsida > Solanales > Solanaceae > Solanum > Solanum virginianum. The sequence continues at coordinate 29,385 of DF363719.1, read as the reverse complement.
GGAATTGTCAAGTAAGGTGAAGTATGGTCTACCCTTGGCAAGTAGATCACTTCTTTATCGATGAGGGGATTTCATCGGGATTCCAAGTTATAGCCGCTTGGTCTTACTTATGTCGGTTGAGGTCACATCCCATATATATAAGCGCATCATTTGCATTTCATGCATCATGACTTTCATAGCATCTCGTATATTACATTCTTCGATATTCAACTCTTTCTATGTTATGTGCCATGTCATCTTAAGTTGATATGCAGGTTTTACGTAAGTTACATGCATTGCACCCCGCATACTTAGTACATTCAAGCGTACTAATGTATACTCTTGCCTACATGATTTTACCATATAGGGACTGAGAACTTTGACCATCCATCGTTCGATATTTAGCTCAGATTCTGGATTTACTTAAAGTCTATGTCATGTATTTTGTTATCTTTAAGTACTAATATGTGACTTGCTTTCATGTTGATGGAATGATCCTAAGTCCCGAATTGCCCCCATAGCGTGAGTCCTACTTTTCTGTCCCTTAGAACTATATGTTGATTGTTGATTTTGCTTCCGAACTAATGATGCGAGTTTCGGTATCTTGAGGCTTGTTTGGGGACTCTCGGGTTCCCATACTCCATGTCACATCTAGGGCCTAGGTTCGAGTCGTGATAATAAAAGAAGATCAATACAAAGAAGAAAGAAATCAGACCACGACTTTAAGAATAATGACATTAGAAACTAGAGTAAATGAGCTAGAACAAAGGATAAGATCCTTAGAAAAGGGAAAGGAAAAAGTAGACGAAGACTAGTAGCTAGAACCTACACAAGAAACATTATTAATGAACATAGAGACTTACAAAGCTCTAATATATAATGAAGATAAAAAAATTTACTATTGTCAAATACTAGCAAGGCTCAAGACAGGAGACGTAGAGATAGAAACTCTATCATTAGTAGACACGGGATGTACCAGATGCATAATAAATAAGAAGATAATACCACCAAATCTAATAAAAATCTTAGACAAGCAAATTGCAGCAATGCAAATGGACGAAACTCATAACATATATTAACACTATATAGATAAAACCCAGATTAGTTTCATAAATACATGTAATGAATTTTACAAACCAACTTACAAAGTAGATAGAATCTGGGTAAGGTATTTAAATATAAATGTAGATCTTGTTCTAGGACTACATTTCATGTTACATAACAATGGTAGTTGTTTGATTACAAGGGATGGAGTAGTATTTTTTTTAAAATACACTTACATGCCAGTACAAACAACAATAATACAGACAAAAGGAAGATACATAAAAGAGACAACATCCTCCAACACACTAGGCCCAGAACACCTGCAATTTTGTTGCAATGAATGTAGACATGGTCAAAAATGTAATAAGAAACAAGATGAAATGTACAAACAAGATAGTAATATACTAAATAAAGACGGACAAGATAGTCAAAATATTAGATGAAATGGAGATAATAGGTGAAGACCCACTAAAACATTGGGAGATGAATAAAGTAGTATATAAATTAGAGATTATAAACCCAAAAGATATAATAAAGTCAGCCGCAATAGAGGGTACTAATTAAGATATTGAAGACTTTGTCATACAAATTAAAGAATTATTAGACCTAGGGGTAATACGAAGATCTATGTCTAAGCATAGGTCCGTAGCCTTTATGGTATGGAACCATAGTGAAATAATTAGAGGAAAGGCTAGAATGGTAATAAATTATAAAAGACTTAATGATAATACCAGAATAGATGCATATAAACTCTCAAATAAAAATGAGTTAATCAAAGGAAAGAAAATATTTAAATTTGATTGTAAATCAGGGTATTGGCAGGTTAGAATGCATGAAAAAAGTATAGAATGGACAACATTTACATATCCTAAAGGGCATTTCGAATGTCTAGCAATGCTTTTCGGGCTAAAGGTTGCACCTCCAATTTTTCAACAAAAAATAGATAGTATATTTGGAGACTATAAAAGATTTCTCCTTGTTTATGTAGATGATATTTTAGTATTTAGTAAAGACTTAAGGGAACATCTAGGCCACCTTCAAACAGTATTTAGGTTGTTTATAGAAAATAATATAATAATTAGTAAAAAGAAAATGAAGCTATGTAAATCACATATAAATTTTTTAGGAGTAGTACTAGGAGATGAAAAAATTAAGCTACAATCGCATATAGCTAAAAAAAGTTCTACAAATGCCAGATAAATTAGAAAGTATAAAAGAATTACAAAAATTTCTAGGACTTATAAATTATGTGTAACACCCCAATTTTTTTTTTAGCTGAGACTATGTCATCCTTCATATGATAGAGGATTTTAGTTAATGATTCTTAATTGAGTATAAGTGTTAATATCAATTTTTTTAATGTGAAAATAAAATTGGAGATGATCTAAGGTCACCGAACCCTCTGATACGAAGTTAAGCTAAAAACTTTCTTAGCGTTTGCATTCTAATAAGATTTTATAAACATTAGATAGACCAGTGACTTTTAGGTTATATATACATACTAGGATCAATTCTTAAGTATTTAAAGTATATTAGATGTGATTTAGAGTCATAAAGGATCTTTTACATCAAGTTAAGTCCAAAGAATTTCTAGCAACTAAGTTTTCCTATGAGTTGATAGAAGGGTCAACTTCAAATGACCATATCTTTTAAAGTATAATGAAATCGGTGACCTATAATATATCAAATCGAAGATAATTAAATTAGCTTTCCAAAACATTCCATTCCGCCTTAATCACAGTTTGAAGTAGAAAGTTATGACCATTTTAGTGAGGCAGTGCAGAGTTGTCTGAAGGTCCACGCCCGGAGCGTGTCGCGGACCTAACGCTGACCCTTACTGGATAAGCTATGACATTTTTTTCTTTTTACTTTGAGGATACTTTTATCCTAAAACCTTTAGGGGTCTATTTAAGGTTCCAAAATGCATAAAACGTCAGTTTTCATAATTCAAAACTCTCTCCTTCAACCCTAAACATAAATGCTCAAGAATCATCAAGAAAGTTATCAAGTTAGGATTAGCTTCCAAGATTCCTCCTTAAGGTAAGTTATTCTTCATGAATTTTAATCTAACCAACTCAAATTTCTTCATCTATTCATGAATCTCTAATAGAATCTTAAATCATAACCTAGGGTTTCAAGAAGACGAATTCAAGAATCCCAAGAAAAGATTTCTTGATTCTTTTTTTTTAAGAATGTAGGTTCTTCATCAAGAATTCTAAAGATACTAAGTCAAGAACTCAAGAATCAAAGAGAATTCCTTAGTTTTACTCTAAGTCTTGAATTCTAAATGAGTTAATTCCTCTTTCATTGAGTTAGATTATTTATGCATTGAGATTATTATTATTTTTATATCTTACATTATTGGAATTTTCATTCATGGATACTTTCCCATGAACCATAATGAAGTTGATGATCATGAATTTCCTATACATTCTTTGATATTGAGATTGATGATTTTTCATGTATTAAGAAAGTATTTTGAATAAAAGTTTTGCATGTTTGAGTAAAAATGATGACTTTTCTATGCATTGATAAAAGAGTAATTTAAATGAATATTATATATGTATTTTATTTGGTGGACGTCAGGGCGATTAGTGGTGGAATGATGAAGTTCAGGGCAAAGTAAAAGATAAGAAGGTCGTTTACACAGAGTTGTTATAGTGTAGGGATAAACGTATTTTATTTGTGGAGATCAAGAGAGAAAAGAAGAAGAAGGTTATGTATGCCCAACCTAGGATTAAATGGGAAGGCCTTACACCTGCCCTTTCTCGCGAGATGGAAGAAAACTGAAAAGCAAAAGCTTAAGATAATCTATAAGACGGCCAAGTCAGAAGCAAAGCTAGCGGTGACAAATGCCAAATCAGCAACGTTTGAGTGCCTTTATGAGGATCTAAGTGATAAAGACGGGGATAAGAGATTGTATAGACTAGCTAAAGTAAGAGAAAAGAAAGCTCGTGACTTGGACCAAAAGATGTGCATCAAGGATGAGGAGGGCGAGGTGTTGATGGATGACACTTCCATTAAATTAAGGTGGCAAGCTTAGTTTTATAAACTCTTAAATGAAAAAGGAGATATAGATATTGAGTTGGGTAAGTTGGTACACTCCGAAAACCATCATGATTTTTGACTTTTGGAAGAATATGGTCTAGGATGGCATAGAGTGGTTGACTAGACTGTTCAATGCTATTATGAAAACTGCCAAGATGCCTCATGAATGGAGGAGGAGTACAATGGTTCCATTGTATAAGAATAAGGGAGATATTGAAAACTGTAACAATTATAGGGGTATCAAGTTGTTAAGCCACACTATGAAGCTCTGGGAGAGAGTAGTGGAGATGAGGGTGCAAAGAGTAGTATCTATCTCGAAGAATCAGTTTGGATTCATGCCGAGGCGGTCGACTACTGAAGCAATTCATCTTGTTCGGAGGTTAGTGGAAAAATATAGGGAAAGAAAGAAAGAACTTCATATAGTGTTCATTGATCTCGAGAAGGCATATGACAAAGTCCCAAGGGATGTCTTATGAAGGTGTCAAGAGGTGAAAGGTGTCCCAATGGCATATATCATGGTGATTAAGGACATGTATGATAGAGCCTAAACTTGGGTAAGAACGGTGGGAGGAGATTCAGAGTATTTTCCTGTTAAGATGGGACTCCATCAAGGATCTGTGTTAAGCCCTTTCTTGTTTGCCTTGGTGTCCATTTATTCCTTATGTCTTCCGATGATTTGTAGAATGTGCGAATGGACAAATGTGATGAGTCCAAGTGGTTTGCTTGGGGACTAGCAATAGTCTCTGGGTGTCGGTCACATCTTGGGTCCCTTCTCGGGGCGTGACAAATAACAAGTCATTAGTTGATCAAGTAAACACTATAAAATTATGTCCGTCCTATGATGTGTGAATATAGTGCAAAAATCTGAAAGGCAAATTGAGGGTTAAGTTAAACTCTTAATCCAAATCATATCCTTTATAGGTGGTGTATTGCTTTGCAGAATACACTTGATGATTGGACCTATATGAGTGTGGAGTGGTGCCGCTCCTATGAAATTATGACAGATTTCTAGAGCACTCATGAATACTAAGACATGCACATGGCCTCTTAGCACAAAACTGTGGAAACAATAAAGATTGTGCTAGTGTAATGTGATGGAATAAGACACTAGACTAAAAAAAGAATTCTTGATTCATAGAAGTTTTTGAATTCACCAATTGTTCATTAAGTTTAATCTTGTTTTATCTAGGTCTAGTTCATAGTCTACAGACACCAGATTTGATGCATTGTACTCATACGTGAAAATCCAGCAAAATCATCTTATTTTATTCCTTAATATTATTTTTGAGATATATAGGCAATTATTGGATCCTCTGATTTGCCTTTTCAAGTGTAAATTCTGTTGAAAAAAATGATTTTAGTATCTCAAAAATATTTTTTCATCTAATATTATTATTTTAATATATTATTATCTATATTTATTCTATTAGATGAGTCTTAATATCCTTTTTATTATTTCATGAATTATCATTAAAGATAGCTAACTAAATGACTTTTGACTAAAAATTTATTGTCTTCAATTGTCCTAATGAATGGTCTTCAATGTATTTGATGACATTCATTCTCATACTTTTAATTGTTGTTATTGAGACATTAGTAGTCTCTTTTTCTTTTGGCTATATATATTTATATTCATGTGTTTTCATTAAATAAATAAATAAAGTAAAAAATGAGAAGAAGATATTAAAGTAACGATACAACCACACCAAATCGATCGTTACATAAAATGGGTCTTTTCGTTGCTACCTAACAATGGAATTAAACAATATGATATCTGAAAAAAAAAGAGTGGGAAAAAATCTAACACTTTGTTTGAATGGTTGTTATGTATTGTTTCATAATGTATTGTATTATGTTGTACTGTATTGTATTATATCGTACTGTATTGTTCCAATGGCTACAATGTTTGGATAGATTGTACAAGTAACAATCAAAACAAACATTGTACTTAAACTAACAATACAATACAATACGACGGGTAACAACCATCCAAACAAGGGGTAAGAGAATATCTTATCTTTTTCTTATTTATATCTTTGGCTGGTGTTGACACCCAATTTTACCTTCCATAATATAAATTAATTATTGAGCTTATTGAATTTTTCAACAATTTAAAATAATTATCTTCGGAAATATATATACACTTTAAGTTATTTTAGTGTTAATATTTTATTTTTATTAGTTATACTTATTCAAAAAAAAATTATCTCCTATTAACTATCTTGATTTATTATAAATTATTTCAAAATTAATTATTTTCATTTTGATATTTCAAGAAGCTGATTAATTGATCTAATTTAATTCATCATGTATTTAAATTCAACCCCGCATTTTTTCCAACCCCACGTGTTCCCCTCCTTTTTCCTTTTCCTTTTTCCTTTTTACCTTTTTGACTTTCTTTTCTTTTGTGGGCCCCACACGTTACTTCTCTTTCTCAACCACCAACCTTTCTCCTTTCTTCTTTCAAACAACAACACACACCTCATGACCCTTTTCTTCTTCTTCATTCAAAATACCCCAACAACCCCAAAGAAAATGTTCAAAAAATGCTGTAAAAGCTGCTACACCCAATTCCTCCAACGACTCCAAAGCAACCACTTTGACCCCCTTCCAACGTCGCTCCCTAACGTTCCAATTTTTAAAATTGAAGGTTTCCCCCAATTTTCACCCTAAATATTTCTAAAAATACTCTATTTTTGCTACCATGGAGGGGGGAGGGGCAATTCTTGACCAAAATGGGGACGATTCTTCATCTAAAAGAGGCTGAATTCCATTGACGAAAAGAATTTTTCAGAAAAATGAACTGTACTTCGAAAGTTTTTTAAGCCAAAGTTTTTTTATTTTATTAAATCAAGAAGTTCATCATGGACTCCATTTTTTGTGGTGAGAGTTCGCTTCTAGGCCGTCGTCTCAGCTCGTTGCTCCTAAAAAGGTAAAAATCCTTACTTAACTTCGTCCTTTCTTCTCATTTCTTGCCTCTATAAGTGGTGCTTTAGTTTTCCTTTTTCGATCGAATATGCTAATAGTTATGTCTTAGTGTCTTGGGGATCTTGTATTGTTTCGTTTTCACTATTTGGTTGGCTTCTGAAAAGGTAAAATAGCATAAAGTGATATGATGAGCTCGTTTTTGTCTATTTTAGTTTGTCTTGTTTATTATATGGTTTTTTAAAACTTAGATGTTGTTTGGATGTTAAAAATATCATTTTTGTTTATACTTTCTCAACTACTCTAAATCTCCCTTCAATTCTCTCTATTTTGCTTATTTTCTTTTTTAGACAAAATCCACTTTTTTTGAGTTGCTTATTGTGAGAGTCTTCCCGATTTAGTATCTATATAGCCTTGGAAACATGGTTCTTGGTCTATTATCATAAGTTGAGTTTGAATCTTGTTGATTTGTGAGCAAAATTATATGAATTAAATGATATGTTTAATTACTTTTATAGTTATTGAATGTTAATCATGGTTACTTTCTTCTTTGGATGACTGTACATTTGAGTCCTTTTGGACTTCACTCTTGCATTTCGGGTCATCTCAAGTTTGGGAAGCCGCTGGACAGGTTATAGGAGGCTGTTATGCAAGGATTGTATGGGAAAATTAGTGAATATATATTTATATACACCAGATATATGTCCAAGTATATACACAAGGAAATGGGCTTAAAGCCCACAACAGCAGCTGGGCAGGCAGAAATTCAAAGGGCCAGGCAGGCCCAAATTTTAGAATTAGGACTGTTTTTGAAGTTGGGCCTGCCAAAGCCCAATCTCATTTTATTTCTTGTTCCTTATATATTTATTTGCTTGTAATACTTGTCCAACTCTAACATTAATTTTGTAGTTATTTTGTTTTAGTCTAATTAATTTCCCCCGAAGTCTACCATTTGTGTTAAATTTCATTCTAATGATTTTGTGAATTTTTTTCATTACTACTAAAATCATTTTTTAGAAAAATGAGATTTTTATGAAACTCCTTCAAATGGTTCAAATGTTTATTCTCCGAAAAGTCTCACATTTTCTTTTCTTTCACATTTAATTATTTTAGTAGTTCTAAAATTCTAGTATCTCAAAATTTTGTTAGGTTGTCAAAATTGAACAAATTCTGGTTAAGTCTTAAAACCATTTTTGAATTTCTTTTAAAGCTTTTTAACCAATTTTTTAAAAGTTAGTCAAATTTTCTAATCACCGGATAACCACATGTTAGCGGTCATTTCAAGTGCGTAAAACTTTCTTGAAGTGGAAATATAAACCCGAACCTTTTCTTTGGGTTTTTTAAAGACTTTTTCTTCTGTTTAAGTCTTTTAAAATATTTTATAGTTTTCTTGAATTTTTCAAAAATATTAAGTGCCGACTCTGTCTAATTTTGAGAATTTGGTTTACACTTAAATCAATTAAGTAATAAATCAAATTTTCGAAACCCAAAATCATTTTTTTCATATAACAGCTGGGTTTATATTATTAAATCTTTGTTAGATTATGACTCCGAGTTTTGTACTAGAAAAGCTTGTTGAATCTTGGGGAATACACATATACCGGGTGAAATATCCTTATGGACAGTGTCTTTTGACATGCCTCAAGCTACATTAAGTTTCTACAAGTGTTCGTGTGGATATTTGTGATGAAATGTTCATGTTCGTGATGATGTTAGTGGTCATGAATAAGAAGTATTTTCCATAAGAATTTTCAATAGAGCTATGGTATCACGACCCAACTTAGAATCATGACCGGCACTAAGCGGAAGATTCCAAAGCAAGCCTTATTAGAATTCTATGAAAAATCGGGCAGAGTTTCCTCTAATTTTAGGCCTATCCCAAATTTTTACCTGTCTCAAAATTCATCAACACAACTACTAAATATTCAAGATAAGTCACCATATCAATTTTCAATCTATTCTCCACACAATAATACTAACTCATCTCCAACAAATAGAATAAACATAAACTCAATAACACATCTAGAATGACAATACTCATGACTCTAAATAAAGAAATGACTATGGAGAGACTCTAAGAATTCAAAGAAAGTCCCATGACAAAAATAATCTTGTTTCCCCACACGAACAAGAGCGGGGCTCACCATGGAATCAACTTACTACCTTGTCACGCCCCGGGAGGGTACTCTAAATGTAACCAGCACTCAAAGACTATTGCTAGTCCCCAAGCGAACCCCTTGGCCTCATCACATTCATTCATTCATATATTCTACTAATCAGCAGAAGACATATGGAAATAAACAGGCATATCTTATCATCTACTCTCAAATAAATATATAATAAAAAGCTAGCAGAAAGAAATTAGCTCATAAGTCTCAATACCAATATCCGATATCTAGTCTATGAAGCCTCTATCACAATTAAGTGGTGTCAATGATAGACCCATGGCTACCTCAATCAAAATAAAGACTAAGCAAAAGCTACTCTAAAGCAAGATAGAAATCGGTGATGAACCCTCAGAAGTAGGGGAAGCTCACCAAGCTGCTGAATGTCTCAAGATCCTTAACAGTGCGTCTGCTGATGACCTTTATCCTGCGTATCTACATCATAAAATGATGCAGTCCAAAAAGGGAATGTCAGTACATGGAATGTATTAGTATGTAAAATAGTTGAATAGAAATCAAAACAGGTAGAATAATATAGAAACAATATCAACTCAATATCAAAATCAATCCACACGTCAAATATCTATCTAAAGAATGAATAAAGAGTAGACAAGTGACCCATCAATCAATCAACTAATCAATCAAATCAGACTCATCTCAGAGGGACTCATCTCAAAGAAACTCAACTCAACTCATTTCATTTCATCTTATCTCGACTCAGATTACTCAGTTTGAGAACTTTCTGGGAGTTTTTCTTATCCGACAATAATCACTTATGAGCCAGTAATTGTACAACAATCACGTTAATGTTGTCATAGCCATTCTATACTTGATAGGTAGAGAACGAATCAAAACCACATGTACAAGTCCAAATGGAGACAGCAGATAATAAGTCCTCTATAGATTTCAAGGACTCCTAATCAGAGGGGACCTTATCATAAATTGGTGGGAATGGCCCTGATCCTCACCTATGCTTGGTTACGTAGTTTGATGAGTCCAAGTTAGTTTAACTCTTACTTTTCCGGTGAGGGATACTCCTCCCATGACTCAATGCTCATAAAATAATCCATCCAATCAAACTATCTCAATCCAATCATCTCAATCAGCCTCATAAGGGCACAATCTTCTAATTAGTCTCATAGAGACTCTAATCATCTCATCAAACAATAGCTCAAGGCTTAGAACAATCATTAGGGTACAATCAAATAGATAAATCATTAGAATTCATTATGGAGACTCAAGGGGCTATCAAGTTCTATCAACTCATCATCATTGTCATCTCATAATCAAAATTCTCACTCAAGGCTCTATACTCAATCCCTATCTTCTTTCATGCAATCTTTGAAAGTTAACAGATACGAATTATGCAAAAATACATGCGAAAACATTCAATTTAATAAAACAAGTTTATGATGATCATCAACATATGAAAATACATGTAGTAAATATGGTTTCTCAAGAAAATAATCAAGAATCATGCATGTAGACTCAAGAACTTTCAACTCTCATCTATGACCGTCTAAGGGTCACATGGGAGAGTAATCTGATACTTTTAGTTTAGCCTTACATACCTAGATGAAGATTGTAATAATCTTCTTCAAGAATTGGGCTCAATCTTCAATCACCTAAGCTTTCTTGTCCCTTCTCTCAAGATTTTCTTGCGTAAGAACTTAACGAAAAATGAGTTTTAGAAACCCTTAGTTGATACAAAATGACTTTATAAACACGTTTTAAGACTTAGGATAGGATAGGAATGACCAAAAGGCCATTCCCGAAGTAAAAGAAAATTTTTTAAAATTTGTACACTGGTCTGTTACGCGCCAAGGGCGCAGACCAGTGTATTTCGTGAATTTTTCTGAAATTTCAATTCCCATCGAAGATTAAAAAAATTTTAAGTGTGTCTCCATGTCGCGCCAGGGGCACAGATCGACATTGTTTTGGAATTAATTAGCAAAAAATAAATTTCGCTGTGATTGCTCTTACATCCCAATCCAACCCTTGAAGCGACATTGTTTTGGAATTAATTAGCAAAAAATAAATTTCGCTCTGATTGCTCTTAAATCGAGTCGAAACCATTTTTCACTTGATATTTCACGCTGACCGCAGATCCGGTCTTAGATTTTCCATTGGAGCTTTGGAAGATGCGTTATGCGCATGATTACATTTTAGGGGTGTTTCAGTAATTTTATAGGGTGTTACATCATTTCCCCTTTGGGATCATTCATCCTCGAATGATGAGTAAGGGTGGATATCAAGGAACGAAGGGACTCAAAACCCACCACAACATTCACATCTATCAGTCGATCTATCGACTCTTTATTTCTATACAATCTCTCTTTAGACTCAAGAATAAACAATTATCAAGAAAAGACAATCGACTTAGCTAAGGGCAAGAAAATTTACCTTCAGCTTTCTTATCATTTGGCACGAATAGGTAAGGGTATTTCACTTTTGATTCCTCCATAAAACTTTGACTGAGGCTATCTCTTTGGTTCTCAATCTGCGAATCTGACGATCAAGGGATTTGGACCGAAATTTCTTCGTAGGTCAAACTATCCTTCACCCGAATGCTCTCCACAGGGACTACCAAGTTGGGATCTCCTAAACATTTTTTCAACATCGACACATGGAACACTGGGTGGATACTATATAACTCGGAAGGTAAGTCTAATTCGTAGCTGACCTTCCCAATCCTCTTCATAATTTGATAAGGGTCCAATGTAACATGGACTCAGTTTACCCTTCTTCTCAAATCTCATGAAACCCTTCATAGGTGACACTTTCAAATACACCTAGTCATTCACTCCAAACTCCAAATCTCTCCTCCTCACATCGGTGTAGGATTTCTGGCGACTTTGCGCAGTCTTCAATCTCTATCTAATAATTTTGACCTTCTCCATTGCTTGATGGACAAGGTCAGGCCCAATCAACTCTACTTCTCCAACCTCGAACCACCCAATTAGTAATCTATATCTCCTCCCATATAAAGCTTCATAGGGATCTATTTGAATGCTTGCATGATAACTATTGTTATATGCAAACTCAATCAACGGTAGGTGGTCATCCCAATTTCCATTGAAATCAAGAACGCAGGCTCTCAACATCTAACGTCTGAATTATAAGATCTGCCTGGCCGTCTGTTTATAGATGGAAGGTTGTGCTCAGATTCACTTTTATGCCAGGTCCTTTCTGAAATAATCTCCAAAATTTGGAGATGAATTGAGCTCCTCTATCCGAGATGATGGACAAGGGGACCCCATGCAACCTCACAATCTTTTGAATGTACATCTTGGCATACTCCTCCGCAATGTTATTTGTTTTAACTGCTAAGAAGTGAGCCTATTTAGTCATCCTATCCACAATCACCCATATCGAATCATGTTTCTTTCGAGACTTCGGTAGACCAGCAATGAAGTCCATATTGATTATCTCCCACTTCCATTCTGAATCTCAAAGTTTTGAGCTAATCCACATGGCATCTGGTGTTCAACTTTCACTTGCTAACAGTTTGGGCACTTCAAAACAAATTCAGCAATATCTCGCTTCATTCCACTCCACAAATAGACTTCTCTCAAAATATGGTACATTTTGGTAGAGCCAGGATGAATGGAGTATCTAGTGCTATGAGCTTCAGCCATGATTCTATCTCGTACACCATCAATATCTGAGATGTACAATCTACTCTGGTGTCTCAACACCCCATCTCCCCTTTTAGAGAAGACCATCACCTTCTGTTTATGGACAACCTCTTTCAATTGGAGTAGGACAGGACCTTGGTCTTGCTTTTCTTTCACCTCCTCCACCAACGATGAAGCAGACCCATTCTGGACATTAACTCCTCCCTCATCATTCTCTTCAAGTTAGACTCCTAATCGAACTAATCGATACACTTCCTTAGCTAGCTCCTTCTTTCCTTCCTCCACATGGGTTGTGCTACCCATTGACAACCTGCTAAGAGAGTCAACAATGATATTTGCTTTACCTGGATGGTAGAGAATGCTCATGTTATAATCCTTGAGCAACTCCAACTATCTTCTCTATCGCAGGTTAAGCTCTTTCTGACTGAAAAAACATACTGCAAACTCTTGTGGTTGGTGAACACATCCACATGCACTCCATATAAGTAGTGGCGCCAAATTTTAAGTGCAAATACTACCGCTGCCAACACAAGATCATGGGTGGGATAGTTCCTCTCATGGATCTTAAGTTCTCTAGAAGCATAGGCTATCACCTTCCTTCTATATATCAGCACACATCCCAATCCAACCCTTGAAGTATCACAATAGATTACAAAATCTTTCGTCCCCTCAGGCAAGGTTAGTACTGGTGCAGTAGTCAGTCTAGTCTTTAACTCTTAGAAATTTTTCTCGCATTTGTCGAACCACTAAAACTTGACCTTTTTTTGAGTCAACCTGGTCAATGGTACGAATAAGGAAGAAAATCCCTCAATAAATCAATGGTAGTAGCTTGCCAACCCCATGAAATTTCTTATGTCAGTTGGAAGAGATTGGTTTGGGCCAGTTCTTGACCGCCTCAATCTTCTAAGAATCCACTCGAATACCATCTTTAGAGACAATATGGCCTTCAAAAAGCCACGGACTTAAGCCAGAATTCGCATTTTGAGAATTTTGTATAAAATTAGTGGTCCTTAAGAGTTTGAAGGACAATTCTGAGATAATTTGCATGCAACTCCTCATCTCTTGAATACACCAAAATATCATTAATGAACACAATCGCAAACATATCAAGATACAATCTGAACACTCTATTCATCAAATTCATGAAGGTTGCGGGCGGATTTGTCAACCCAAAGGACATGACCAAGAACTCGAAATGGCCATATCTAGTCCTAAAAGCTATCTTAGTAATGTCACATTCCCACACTTTCAGTTGATGGGAACCAAATTGAAGGTCTATCTTTGAGAAAAAAGAGGCACCCTAAAGTTGGTCAAACAAGTCATCTATCCTTGGGAGAGGATACTGTTTCTTTATGGTGACCTTGTTCAGTTGTCTATAGTCAATACACATTTTGAGTGAACCATCTTTCTTTCGCATAAACAGGACAGCGGCACCCCACGGAGAAACACTCGGCTTTATAAAGCCCTTCTCTAACAAATCCTTCAATTGTTCTTTCATTTCCTTCAGTTCAGTGAGAGTCATCCTATAAGGTGGAATTAAGATAGGTTGGATTTTAGGAAGAACATTAATCCCAAAGTCAATCTCCCTATCGGGAGGGACTCTGGATAGATCCTCAGGGAATACTTCTGGAAACTCATTCACGATCAAAACTGACTCGAGAGTTGGAGACTCAACATCATCATATTTAACTCTTACAGGGTAGTCGATACACCCTTTAGAAATCATCTTTCTAGCCCTAATATATGAGATAAACTTTCCTTTAGGTGCTATGGAATCACCCTTCCATTCTATAACCGATTCATTCAGAAATTGAACTTAATGGTTTGGGCTCTACAATCGATGGAGGCATAACAGGCGTGAACCCAATCAACGCCAAGGATAAAATCAAAATCAGTCATATCTAACTCAATTAGATCAATGTAGGTATCCCTATGATGGATGGACACTACGCAAGCTCTATAGACTCTTTCACCTCGAATTAACTCACCCACGGGAGTAGAAACATCAAAAGGTTCAAGGAGACTCTCGAGGGTTCTATCAAATCTGTGGGCCACATAAGGAGTTACAAAAAATAAAGTGGCACCAGGATCCATCAACACATAACAATCAATAGAAAAGACTCGAATCATATCTGTCACAACATTTGGGGAGTTTTCCTGATCATGTCGACTACCTATGGTATACAAATGATTTGTAACTCCGCTTGCGCCTGCCGTAATACCCCTCTGATTTCCCTTGGTTAGCGGGGCTAGTGCAGAAGACTGAGCTTAGTTGGCCCACCTTGGACAATCCCTCTAATAGTGACCCGCTTGGCCACACTTGTAGCATACATCACTCCCCTCATGACATCTCCCCAAGTGCAATTTACCACACTTGCCACATGCTGGCTTACCCAATGAACCTTGAGTCAAACTTGCCTGGGACTGAGATCCCCGGGCTCCAATATTCTGGGATCGGTGATTATTTCTGACTCTAGGTGCAGGTGCACTAACAGATGATGGTATTGGAAACCGATTACCATTACCTTTCTTTCCAACCTCATGGCTAGATGTTTTTGCTTTCTTATTTCTGAACTCCTCCTTTCCCTGCTGCCTCTCCTCTTTATCTTATTCCACAAAGGTCATCAATCTTCCTATATCCATGCCATTCATGAGCATAGCCCCCCTCTTATCTCTCTTGGGCCCTCTATTTAACCCATCATCATGCATCACCATCCTTCCCCTCATATCAGCAACTATATCCGAAGAATAACCAGAAAATTGTGTGAACTTTAGCCCATACTCTTGCACAGTCATAGTGCCCTATTTCAAGTTCAAGAACTCTCTCAGCTTAGCCTCTCATCTTTCCCTCAGGAAGAAACACCCCAAGAAAGCTTCCTCGAACAAAGTCCAAGTCATCATGGGGGCATTCTCCCCTCTACCATTCTTCCAATGATTGTAGCACAACCTAGCCACACCTTTCAGTTGATAAGCAGCTAGTTCTACTCAATCAGCATCAGCCACATGCATTACTTGGAATACTTTTTGGAGCTCATCCACATAGTTCTCAAGGTCCTCAGTAGATGCAGACCCTGTTAACTCACGCAGATTTATCCTCAAAAATTCTCGAACTCTAGAAGTGTCATGGGCATCCTATTGGGCCACTTCTTTTCTCACAGCAGGTGTTGTTATAGCCTGGACTAGAATTTGGATAGCCTGGCGAAGGTCAGCATTGAAGACCTCATCTTGCGGGGGCTACCTGTTGTTCCATGGGCACCTCATGTTCTTAAGGCTCAGGTGGTTGACATAGACAGGATGTCTGCTGCCTCTGACAGCTCTTCTGGGAGGTATGATCACAATTCTGCAACGTGCAAAGGATGAATTAGAATAGAACTTTCATACAGTGTAACTCTCAAGCATGATTTAGAACATGAATGAAGGGTAACACTTCCTAATGTCCTATATCCTCCTGCTTATGAAGTGTATTGCACAACACACCAATAAAGAAGACTCTACTAGACACGGCTTCATAGACTCCCTAGGACACTTGAACTTGTGCTCTGATACCAAGTTTGTCATGCCCTAAGAGGGCACCCTAGACGTA
>DF363719.1:1898-12172 GCA_000787875.1 Solanum virginianum | reverse complement strand
CTAGGCATGGAAATCTATCAGACTCATCTCAGAGGGACTCATCTCAAAAGGAACTCAACTCAACTCATCTCATCACATCTCATCTCATCTCGACTCAGATTACTTAGTTTGGGAACTTTTTGGGAGTTTCTCTTATCCGACAATAATCACTTATGAGCCAGTGATTATACAACAATCATGCTGATATTGCCACAGTCATTTTGTACTTGCCAAGTAGAGAACAAATCGAAACCACATGGACAAATCAAAATAGAGACAACAGATAATAAGTCCTCTATTGATTTCAGGGGCTCCTAATCAGAAGGGACCTCATCATAAGATGGTGGAAATGGCCCTGATCCTTACCTATGCTCGGCTATGTAGTTTGACGAGTGCGAGTTGGTTTAACTCTTACTCTTTCAGTGTTTGATACTCCTTCCATGACTCAATGCTCATAAAATAATCCGTCCAATCAAACTATCTTAATCCAATCAGCCTCATGGAGGCACAATCTTACTAACAGTCTCATAGAGACTCTAATCCTCTCATCAATCAACATATCAATCAATAGTCAAATCATAGAACAATCATTAGAGAACAATCAAATAGATAAATTATTAGAGTTCATTTATGTAGACTCCAGGGACTATCAAGTTCTATCAACTTATCATCATTCTCACCTCACAATCACAATCACAATCGAAATTCTCACTGAAGGCTCTAGACTCAACCCCTATCTTCTTCCATGTAATCTTTGAAAGTTAACACATAGGGTTTATGTAAAAACATTCAATTTAAGAAAACAAGTTTATGATGATCATCAACATATGAAAACATATGTAGTAAATACGGTTTCTCAAGAAAATAATCAAGAATCTTGCATGTAGACTCAAGAACTTTCAACTCTCATCTAAGACCGTCTAGGGGAGATATGGGAGAGCAATCCCATACTTTTAGTTTAGTCTTACATACCTGGATGAAGATTGTAATAATCTTCTTCAAGAATTGGGCTCAATCTTCAATCTCCCAAGCTTTCTTGTCCCTTATCTCAAGATTTTCTTGCGTAAGAACTTCAGGAAAAATGGGTTATAAAAATCGTTAACCAATATAAAATGACTTTAAAAACACATTTTAAGACTTAGAATAGGATAGGGAATGACCAAAAGGCTCTTCCCAAAGTAAAAGAAAAGTTTTAAAAATTTGTACGCATCGTGGACCAGTGTATTTCGCGAATTTTTTTAAAATTTTAATTCCTGTCAAAAATTTAAAAAATAATGTTAAGTGTATCTCTGCGCCCCCTCCGCGTCGCGTCAGGGGCACGGATCGACACTATTTTGGAATTAATTAACGAAAATTAATTTTTTGCTCTAGTTGCCCTTAAATCGGGTCTAGACCATTTTCCTACTTGATTTTCCGCTTAGATTGCTAATTCAGTCTAAGATTTTCGATTAGAGTTTTGGAAGATGCGTTATGCACATGATTACGTTCCAGGGATTTTTTGGTAATTTTACAGGGTGTTACATACCTCTAGCTAACCAAATCCTCTCCAATACCACCTTTATTCTCTGTAAAAATATAGCGGGGAGTAAGACACTAGCTCAATAAGTAATAATAATAACCACAATCGTTTTTAATGAGGGACAAGTCAGAAAATATATGCTAGTAAAATAATCAAAATCATATAATAAATGCTCTTTCAAAAAAAAATCCATAACCATAATAAATCGTGTTGTCTTATATAAGCAAATCAACTTAACCCTTCAGAAATAAACTCAGTAAAACACTTTCATATCAAATCTTATACATATTCGGGAGGTTTTTAAGAATGAATCATGTAATCGATAATCGGTATGTCTATCTTCTTAAAAGAATAGATGATAACTGTAACTTTTCATATTGGTAAATCCCTACTTGAGGGATATCGGTACCGGCATGCTAGTTCTATCTTCCCACTAGCGAGGGCTCTATCTGTAATCAATAAATACAAGGTGCACTAGGTCTAACGAATCCACCATTAGCTATGGGATTCATCAAGGTCTACTCCCATTGAAAACTTTTCTTTATAAACCATATAAGCTTTTTCAAAAGTAGTACAAGGCATGGAAATCTTGTAATCATATCATATCAACTTAATAAAGGTACATGTAAAAGTACTTATATCTCAAGTGAATGCCCAAAAATTATTTAAATAATGATACTAATCTCAATTATCAATATACTTGTTTTGTAAAAGTAAGATCATCTCAAATAGCTATTTCGGTATCAAATCAAGTAAAGGACTTGTCCCATATGCAAATTTAAATCATTCGGTAACAATTCACTTTATAAATCATGTAAAAATCATGAAACTTATAAAACAAAAATTGGGGTTAAGATTACTACTCACAATACTCCTGTCGCAGTATCAAACTTGTCAACTTGAGCAATCTGCATGACTTTCTTTGATAAAATCTTTAATCACATCATATCGATCTCGTGTTAGTTTCCCTAATAAAGCTAGTTCGAGGTAAATTTAGAATACCTAATCCTCCAAATATCCTATGTGGCCCTTGATTTGCTAAGGTATATTTATCCATAGCATGAGCAAATTAACTTATTGTAGTCTACTAACTTCATTCAATTTGGACAACTTATACATCTACTTCAGTCGCCAATTAATCTAAGAGATACCTCTAGTAGAAATTTATTTTAGCACCCAACCTATATTATCTACGAAGCATTGCTCATGGCTAAAATTTCTAAGGACATGGAAATCTTCAAAAGCTCAAGGTAGGACTGTAAAGGAGAAGAAAAATTTACCTCTAATTTGATAAAATCTTTGATGAACTCTTCTCTTTTCGTAGATTATCACCCTTGCTTCGTACTTCCTCTCTTCCTTCTCTATCTCTATCTATTCAAGCTCACTCTTCCTACTTTTTTCTCCAGATTAGAATAATTGTGTATTGTATTTTTCCTTATTTTTTCCCTTACTCCCATACCCTTGATGTCTGTATCCTTCCTACTTTTTTCTCCAGATTAGAAGAATTGTGTATTGTATTTTTCCTTATTTTTTCCCTTACTCCCATACCCTTGATGTCTGTATCCCCTTTTTGATTTTGTTTGTTGGAAGCCCCGGCAGCATTGCTGTTTATTGCTTTTGGGCTTTCAGCCCATTCCCTATTTTTTTTAAAAAAAAAAAAGTTGATTCCATTCTTTTCTCTTTCTTTTTAATTTTAATCTAAAATTAATTTATTCATTTATCCTCTTTTCTTTCTATTTATTTATTTACTTTTTAAAAAAATTCATGACATAAATATATCCTTAAATAATTATGGGTGTTACATAAGGTACTCGAAAAGTATGCTCAATCCCCATACACTGATCTTAGTGACACAGATGATTCTTCAGTCAAGCGCCCTGCCATATTTCAAAGGAAGCAGCCATTTGATGAACACAATAATTTTGATGTGGACAAGGACTTGATTGACTCATTTCAATTGTGGATCAAGCAAAAGTTGACGAAGAAATGTAGCAAGTACATATATTTTAGTTTTATTTTATTTGATTATTATTATTACATTTTCAGTTAACATTGGGTCATGTTTTGTAAGAAAACAAAGTGCATTCATTGTTGCGTCCAACAAGATCAATCCCTCTTTGAATTTGGAGTTGACAGAATAGAACTGATGGACTAGTTCTACGACTTGGTCACAACTGGATGATCTTGGGGACACTCGATGAATAAATAAATAAATAATTTAAAAATATTTTTTTGTTAATACATGATTGTTGGTTGAATAGCATGAAAAATAACTGAGTAATTACCATCGTTCATGAGGTTGTGCAATACATTCCCGAATTTAAGATACATGTGAACACAGCATGGGAGTTTTTTATTATATTTACATCCCCATCAATATACCTGAGTTGTGTCACTGGGTGTTGGCTGTAATATGCATAAAAAGTTTCGGCATTCATGTCTTTGACTCCTTATTTGAAGTTGAATCCAAGCACTTTACTGTTGTTAGTCATGTGATAAGGAAACTTGCAGAAATTATTCCATTGTTCTTCATTAGCACTGATTTTTACGGCAAACACAGTGAAATCAATTAGGAGAAGATGGAATCTATGGATCGGACTCTTGGGGATCCTCTAGATTACGTCATTGCTGATGATATTTCTAAACAACATGAAGGTTCGGATTAAGTTTTGTGAACCAATACAGTTTTATGTTTTTTATTTTTTGATTTTATTTGTTGGTTGGACATGCTGGATAATTGTATTCAATTTTTTTCCTGCCTTTTCTGATGTTATTTGTTGATTGGATACTAATTTTATTTGTTTGGCAGTTTTTTTGGTGTTATTTCGTTAGCTTAATATTAGCATATTCGTTGGCTTTTTTTTATGTTATATTTGCCTGATATTGAAAAAATAATTGGTGACATTTTGTGGTTATTTTCTTGCAAGGGAAATGGTGGTTGATTGTTGGCAGTATTTAGTGGTTATTGTTGGTTCAACATTGGTGATTTTTTGTTGGTGAACTTTTGGTGACATATGTTGGTTATATGTCAGGATTTTTGGTTATTTTTTGTTTTTTTAGGCAGTTGGTTGAATTTGTTTGTTATATCTTACTTTTATAGTGATTTTGGCCTATACATTTATGCTTTTGCTTAATACTATTCGCAAGGCCACTTGGATATTCCGGCTTGTTTCATAGACCTGTATCTCTTCCGTTTGAGGTATGGTGCATTACTTTGAGAGTATGGAAGTTGAAAAATAGAGGACGGAGCAGTTAGTGAAAGTGAAGTCACTAGGAAGGTTGTTATTCGACTCGGGGATCCTAAAATAGCAAGGGAATACATCCTAGTCAGTGATAATATAGGTCCTTCAAAGTTGGTACCTAGAAGGAAGAATTAGTATCATATTTTGAATTTTCAGACACTTATGTAAATGTTGGCATTTATATATTTTTGTTAAGACATTTTTGGGTCTTTCGTCTGCTTAATGGATGTGTAGTTCGTCATTGTTAAAACTCAAACAGTTTTTAGAATTTTGGTTTAATGTTGTTTGTATTTTTGGTTATATTATTGTTTGTTATGGTATCACAATGATTTACGTGAGTCTATTATTTTTATTAAACCTAAGACTAGACTGTACTGATTACTTAACATAAAATTATACCTACATAAAATCAAGTCTATATTTATATATTTTCCCCATAGTTTAAAGAGTTTTTGTTTATTGTTCGCTGTATATTTGGTTATAGTATTGCAATTTTATGGTAACACAATGTTTTTGGTGTTTTCTTTTTTTGGCAAAATGGAACCAACCTTAACATGTAAATTTGACTTTAGATATTTTTGAAAACCTTTCCAGATATTTGATCTAATCTTTGTTTTTTTTTTTGTAAAAATATTGAATTTTAAGGTAACACATTGATTTAGGTGGAAGGACCTTCACTTCTTGTACTCAGACAAACTTCTTAACACAGTTTCAACAAAAACAAAGCCAAACAAAAGTCAACCTAATTATTGTGCATTTTTTAAACCTTAAATAAACTGAATATATTGTTTTTGTAAATCTAACACTGGCATGTGCAATTGACTTAACATAACATTTTACCTAAATAAAATCAAGTCTAACTTTACATATTTCCTCCACAACTTATAAAGATTTTGTTTAATGTTGGATGTATATCTGGTTAATTTATTGATTTGTCATGTAACACAATGTTTTTGACCTTTTGTTTTTCAAAATGATACCAATCTTGACTTGTAAATTTCATCTTACAAGTCAAACTGTCTAGACATTTGAGTTATTCTTTGTTGCCTTTTGGTAAAATTATTGAATTTTAAGGTAACACAGTGGTTGAGGTGGAAGGACCTTCACATCTTATACTCGAACAAACTTTTTAACATAGTTTCAACCAAATAAAACCCAAACAAAACTATGCATAATGGTTGTGCATATTTCAAACCACAATTAAATTGAACTACAATTGAATAAACAAATCATTAGTAATATTATACCACTTACTAACATAGATCATAATATCTTTAGTAAGAATATGATTTCAACCAAAACAAAGTCAATTAAAATTCTACTTTTTTATATATATATTTTCAACCATAAATAAAGTGAACTACAATTGAACAAACAATTCATCTTTACTATTATATGACTTCCCATCATACATCAAAATATCTTTAATAAAATTATGCATAAAAAAATATACAAAGTAATTACCATAATATCAATCAAACAGAAACCATCTATCGGAAGCTTCAAAATAGATCCAGCTATTGTGTCCATAAAAACATCAAATCAGCCACACACATGGTAAAATGGTGAACAAAAATCAATCATTAGTTTTTTTCTTAAGAATGATTGCAACTCTTTTTGTTATGAGCTGTTGATCCACATTTACTGCATGTTATCTTGGTTCCTTTGAATTTTACCTCCGTAAAATTCTTCTTGCGATCATAATTTCATGGTCTCCCTAATCCTCTTTTTACATCGGGTGACAGCACAACCTCATCCATGATATCATTTGGAATAATTCAAGTTCTCTCGCAAGGCAATAGATCAATAGGTATTGCATATGCATCTCAAAAATTTTTGTTGATGTAGTAAATTGAACAGTAATCATCGGCATATTTGTTTCTATATGCAATAGCCGCAATTGCGTGGCACCCCCCGCACTAACACATCCTTGTCTATAAACAAACAATGAACTTCTGTCCACTATCTGTAACAGTGTGTAGATATTCCGTTGAAGTTCTCACCTGAAAAAAATACAAAAAATAAATAATATTTAATTACTAATTTATCTACTAACATTGTTAAATGATTATTTATTTAAAAATTCAGAATCATACTGTCATTCGATGTGAAAATCTCTCACTCTCCAACAACATTTGATTGTATTTATTTGTTAGAGTTGTTGTATCACAATGATTTACGTGAGTCTATTATTTTTATTAAACCTAAGACTAGACTGTACTGATTACTTAACATAAAATTATACCTACATAAAATCAAGTCTATATTTATATATTTTCCCCATATCGTTTTTGTCATTTATTCTAGCATAGGTACCACAGGGAGCCTATGCCCCGGTAAAATTGCATTGTTGATTGACTCAGCAATATTGTTTGTTAGTGTCCATGTCCTCTTTATAGTCGAGTGTGCGTGGGATCACTTACTAAAATTAGCCTCGACCAAATAGGCGTGACATTTTGGACTTATCTCCTTCAAACGACTTATCAGGTTCTGAAATTCCTCAACTGTATATGCCTTAGCCAAGCAAAAAAATAACTTTCTCACCTCCTTGATACTATTGTGGGTCCTTTTCAACACATTTGTCCATAAATGATATATGTAAGCGTAGATTGAAAATTCAGGATAAACAGACGCAACGACATTTCAAATGCTTTTATTCCTATCCGAAACAAAGCACATAACATGCCTATCACCGAATGCTAATTTGAAACATTGCAAGAACCAATGCCATGATTTATCATTTTCTAAGTCCACCATATTGTATGCTAGAGGCAATATATGGCCTACATTAATTGTAAAATGAATTATTTAATAATGACTACAGCACACGAAACTGCTATATGATTTATTAAGTTTCATTCACTTTCGGGATCCAAAGTGCTAGCAATCAACATTGTACCTTCAAACAACGATCTTATGTGTTTCATCAATCATCATTATTGGTTGACAATATTCCTACCATCTAATGCAGGCATCCAGCATAATTAATGTATACAAAAATGACCAACTATAGTCCCTGGATATGTTTTTTCAATATATATAAATATATTGGTATTTTTTGTAAGACATAGCTAGGTCTCCTCGAAGTACACTAAAGGCATTTTGCTTACCTCTCCAGGCTTGCATATAACTCAATGTAATCTCATATTCCCTTTTCATGTCCTTTCTAATTTTAGTTGGTGTATAGTTGATTTTGGGATCACTGATTTGTCTAACAACATTGTATCAACCACACCATTTTTACATTGACGCTTCAACATCGGCATACTTTTCATCGGACACGTGTGTGTATCACAAAATTTATGAATTTTGAACAATCTGAAACTGCTCAAAGAGGAAAACTTAAACAATCATTGTTGGGGCACTACAAGTTGTAACTGCAAAATAAGTAAGGGCGGTACCAATAGTTTTAAGGTCATTAACCAACCTTTACACCCTTTTTTTTACCAAATCTGTTACATAAGTATTAAGCTCGTGATGCCTAACTGTTACACCATTATATTCTCTACAAAAAAATAGCAACTACATATCTAGCACTCAAACAAACAATAAATAGACAATCATCAATATAACCAAACTCACAACTAACTATAAATCAAATTTTTGACAAAAATCACAGAACTTTCACTCACAAGGGGTCAACCTCTCCTGTCACTAACTATGACACAAGTCAAACTTATTATAAAAATTTAACTATATTAACTGACACAGCTCCAATAAAAAATAAAAAAAAAGTAATATCAAATTCAAAACTAAAACTACATACCTCATTTGACTTGACCTTATAACGGTATATTTGAATCCCTTCAACAACACATACTGTCTCATCACCTCTACAAGAATGCTCTTACTTTTATAGATTTGATTCACTACAATATTATCATTTTGAGTGTTGTTTATTATATCTACAACTTCATTCTCATCATTGACCATTGTTTCAACCTCAGGCGATCACATTATATTTGCAATTGTATATGAGTACATAGATGATTCAACAGTCCTTTCGTACAAAATTGTTTTCATACATCTACCGACACACATTATACACAATGGATACTTGGAGAAAAAGTTCATATTGCTTCTTTTTTGGTCCAAATACACCTGGACGCCCATATTGTTATGGATGAGCATTGGGGGGATTCATTGTTAACCTTATACGGTAGCACCATATCATTAATGGTTTTGTCCACCCCTATTTGTATAGCAATAGTATTGACCAATTCTTCAAATCCACTCGTTTTATCAAGTATAATACCTTTAATTTTGTAATCCACATACAGACCTATGTATGTACATAGGTACATATAAAATCAAAAAGATCGTACAAAATCAACCAAAAGACCAAAAAAAAAAGTGTACCAGCAAATTGACAAAAATGGAAAAAAATTAAAAACAAAAAGAAGTTAAATTAATGACATACGGATATAACAACACAAATCATTCTCTATTAATGACATACGGATATAACAACACAAATCATTCTCTATTCAAGAATTAAAGAACAATAAACATAACGCTGCTGTGAAAGTTTAGTTCGTATTTTTTTTCACTGTTAAATTAATTACTCATCATCCTTTTTCTCCTTCTCATATACTTGCTTAACCTTTTCTTAGATGTGCCCTCTCCACATTTATGATCCAGATTTCCCAAAAAATGAGAACTAAAAAAATGAATATTATGCACCAAAAAATAAGAACTAAATAATGCACACATTTAATACATGTTGAAATAAAATTTATACTAATTGAAGAACAAATAAAATATTATTATTTATAAAAGAAGAAGGAAAATAAACCTATTACACCATATTTTTCATCATGCTGAATCAAAATGGAGACACAATCCATAATCAAATTCGATCAAACCCAAGTTCAACAAATATATTTCTTTTTTTGATACTTTTTTGTTCCTACTCTAAAGAAGCTTCCAATGAATATCCAAATTGATGATAAGCAATAAATAAAATACATATAACAGAGAGGTGTTATTTTGTTGCATTTTCAATTTGCACAAAGATTTTTGTGGGGCATTGGTCATTATACATTATACAAAAATAGAATATTCAACTTTATTTCCATAATTATTAGATGCATTAAATGAAGAAAGAGAAAAAAAATGAACCAATTTAACACAAGCTGCTGGTTACTTGTGTTATTGAAATTATTTTTTGCCCTTCCCAATAAAAAAATTCAATATGGGAATAGCAGCATTTATTGCACCTATTTTATATTTATTACACCAATTTGATTACACACGCTTGCATTCTATTTTTTTTTTAAGTTCCTTTATAGATGTATATTTTTGTTATTAAAAGTTGACATTTCATTGTAAATAATTTTTGGTGACACATGAAGGTAATATTCTGTCTTAAAATATATAGGGAGGTTTTTTTCCGTGTTAGAATAGATGTCTGCACGAGCCACCAAACTGGATCATGACAATATAGTATGTATGTGTAATTAATGATTTCTATTATCCTGAATGGTGTTATTATGAATGAATAACCAAGAAAATTTGATTGTTTAGTTGGAATC
>DF363720.1:5985-31997 GCA_000787875.1 Solanum virginianum | reverse complement strand
TTAAAGACATTCGGAATTTCACATATTTCTTTCTTACATGATCTAACCATGTAGGGTGGATGACGAGGCTATTCTTCCATTTCGTGGCTAGATTTGGAGTTGATATTTGAAGATTTATTGGTGAGTTCCTTATGTGCTGCCAAAATATAATACTTTTGATGCTTAAAACTTAAGATTTTATGTGTTCTCAATGCGATATTTGTTGGTTTTAAGTGTTTTTGTGTTTAGATTTGCAGAAAGGTTGGGAATGATTTTGGGGAAAGTTACAGAAGTTGCTGCAGATTTACTGTTATACGAGACACATTATGAGCCGTAGACCATTCTATGAGCTGTAGGGTGGTTTTGTAAGGAATTCTAGTAAGGGTCTAAGTTTTTAAAGTTAATTCTATGAACATGCAGATATATCGTATATTGGTTTATGAGTCTTCGAAGAGGTTTCATGCACTGAGGATCAAAGAATGAAGACTTTCTGAAGTTCATTAGATGAAACCTTCTTTACGGGTCATAAGCCATTTTAGGAGTCCTAAAGGGGTTTCATAAAGAGGAAGTCCAGTTTTCTAGCAAAAATGTACGAGACCCCGATTACGGGCCGTAAACTTTAATACAGGCCGTAAAGAGATTTCGTGAGGCATGTTGACCAGTTCTCCTAAGTCATTTAGGATTTGAATTTTAATTATTATAAATAGGTCTTTTAGGTTATTTTCAGAAGTTCTTGCATGTTTTGATAAGTGTTAGCCTAGTACTTAGAGAACTTAATATTTTGAGAGGGAAAAGTGTAAGAAAGTCTTTGAGAACGCTTGTGGTTGAATTTAATCTTAAAGCTTGTAATTCTTATTGAACTTGGATTTTTTGTTCTTAAATCTATTGTGTAAATATCTAATTATGTCTTCTCAATTCATAATTTCTTCATCTACTTAGAGCATGAGTAGCTAAATCCATAACTAGAGTTGTGGGAACCATGAAGAATTAACAAAGTAAAACTAAATAATTCACAATTTTGGAAGGTGTATTTCGTTTTGCATGATTTCTAGTATTGGCCAACATTAGAACCCCCTAGTGTTACTGACTGGACCAAGGTATTAATGAATAGGAAAAGAGATTAATTAACAGGATTCGATTGATATGTTCTCGTGTAATCAATCAAACTGGGCCAAGGGGAGGTTGTACTAGGACTAATAGGTAATGGTTAGTAATGCACACTATGGAGATGGGCCAAGTTGCATAGTGAAATTCACCTCTTACCTTTCTACCAAAGGGCTTGGTGAACTTAAATTACCGTCCTGCATGCTATACACTAGACAAGAATTAGGTTATCTGGTGATATTGAGTTGAATTCACCTCTTAGCTTTCTACCAAAGGGCTTGGTGAACTTAAATTACCGTCCTGCATGCTATACACTAGACAAGAATTAGGTTATCTGGTGATATTGAGTTGGGGAATCATGGGGAACACAATATCCTAGTGGCTCTTCATTATTTATTTTTCTCTTGTAATAGTTAGTCAGTTTACTTTGTCATTGATTATTACAAACCCCCCCATTTGGGGAATTGAGTCGGTTAATTACTCGAATTTCATATTGGTGAATATTTGTGAGTCTACATATTCCCTGTGGGATCGACCCTAACCTTGGTTAGGTTCTATACCTTGACAGTGACCGCTTTATCATCTAAGAAGAAGATGTAACTTGGGCGACATTAAGATTTTTCCACCGTTGCCTGGGAATACGGCTAGACTTAGTGAATTCGGTAGTAATTCGAGTGTTAATCCTTAGTTCCCTTATTTTACTTTTGTTTGTTGTTTTTGTTTCTTTTCTGGGAAGACGGCTAGACTTAGTGAATTCGGTAGTAATTCGAGTGTTAATCCTTAGTTCCCTTATTTTACTTTTGTTTGTTGTTTTTGTTTCTTTTCAGGCTGTAGGTGTAGTGTATGCCCAATACCCGGAGTTAAGGCAATCCCTTAATTCCGTTTGATCCAGAGATCCATAGAATGTCGAGAAGAATAGACTAACACAATGCCAACAATGCGACCAATACAGCTCTGAACAGGAATAATAACGAGGATGCTGAGAATGAGAACCCACCCCCTTCGGAGGATATTCACAACCTTAGGATTTCAACACCAATACTTACCAGTAGAATCAGTACAGGTTGAATCCTATGGCTATGAAGGTGACTGGAGCTATTTTATTACCACCACTATCGGCAGACACAAAGTTCATAGTCTCGAGTGGGTTACTTCAGATACTGCAGAACCATGGGCTATTTACGACTTACCATCGGAGGATCCTCATACCACCTACATAATGTGGTATTTGTCTAAAAGAGTGTGATGAGAACACAAAATTTGTCTAGGATGCTACGAAATTCATGTCTTTCCATTGTCTCTCATGAGAAATGCTACATTATAGCTATCTGAGCTCCCGTAAAGTTCAATCACCAGTTGGGAAGACTTCCAGAAGGTCTTTTTGGATAGGTACTTCCCTAGATCGAAAAAGCTCAAGTTGAAGGACCAGATTGACAAGTTCGAGCAACTTCCTAGTGATTCGATAAACACTACTCGGGAGCAGTTCACAAAATATAATAGGAGCGTCCCTAACCATAAGATCATTGATGACACCTTGGTAGAGATCTTTTACCATTCCCTTGTTGAGAATAGTCAGGCCTGTGCTGAGATTATAATGGAAAGCATGTTTCTAGATCAACCATTGGCAAAGATTGCAAAGCGAATAGAAAGAGTGGTCAAAACAAATTGTGCATGGGGCTAGCGGAGTAGAGCTTCCATAAAGAGTTCATGTATTGTTAGTGTGGGGCCGAAACAAGCTAGAATTAATGAAAAAAGTATGGATATGATGATAAAGAAGGGTCAAGAGAGAGTAAATGCAGTAGTTCATCAACCTCCACGTGCACCCATGTACGAGGAGAGATACTATGATGAGGACACTTATTTTGTTGCTGATCAGACGGGGATTTTATGGACTAACGCCCAAAGGTCCAATCAGGACTATTGACGCTAAGTTCAAGGAAATCAATGTCAAAACTTTAGTAGAGATAGAGCTTACAGGGACAATCGTAGAGGTTATTATGATAGAACAGGGATCCAAATACAGATTGAGGTAGCAGAGAAGGCTTTAGGAATGGTCCTTATGTGCCACCACACAACTGCGAAGCAGATAAAAGCAAATCCAGAGTTGAGGAGATGTTTGATCGCCTATTGAAGAAGGTTGAGACACAGGATGAGACTCTAAGGGGCATGAAATTAGATATTTCAAGTATTAAGAAGAAATAAAAGTCTTACTCTATGGCTATCAAAAAACTAGAATAACAATTCGATCAAGTGTCGACTTAGCTTAATCAGCATCAGAGTGGTACACTGCCTAAGTCCAAAATCCTAAATTTGAAAGGTAGTGTATGGCAGTCACTACTCGGGGTGGAAAGAGCACAATTGACCCTCTCATGCCGGTTGATGTAAAAGATATTCGAGAGGAGTTGGTTACGGCAAATGATGCGGATTAAGAAGATGATCATGGCAATGATGGGGTGAGTGAAGGTGTTGATACGCCACAGAGGTTGAAGCCCATTCCTAGGCCTTCCCCTTCCTTTCATCAAGAGAATTAAAAAGAGGGAGGAGGACAAATTCAAGCACTTTCTCTCCATGCTAAAGCATCTCTCTATCAAGATCCTTCTCATCGAAGTATTAGAGAAGATGCTAGGAAGTATATAAATGACTTAGTCACCAAAAAGCGCACTATGAGTCAGGAGCTTTCTCAAGAGCTTCCACATTACAGTGCTATTTCTACGAGGTCCTTAGTTCATAAACGTGAAGATCCAGGTGCTTTCACCATACCCTGCACCATTGGAGATGTAGAGCTCGCAAGGGCACTATATGATCTAGGTGCCACCTCAAATCTGATTCCACTTTGCGGTTTACAAAAAGCTTGGATTAGGATCCCCTACTCCAACTACCATACGATTATTGATAGTGGATCGCACAGTGAAGAAGCCTGTGGGGATACTTTATGATATGTTGGGAAAAGTTGAGAAGTTCATATTCCCTGCAGACTTCGTGATCCTTGACTGTGAAGTTGACTTTGATGTCCCAACCATCTTCAGAAGACCCTTCCTAGCCACTGGACAAGCCCTACTGGATATAAAAGTTGGTCAACTCAGGTTTAGATTGAATGATGAAGAAGTCATCGATATCCACCAGTCCATAAAGCATCCTGATTAGCTAAAGAGTGAAGTCTAGACAATTGGTGAAGTTTGAGTAACCAATTTGCCTAAGTCATGCTGCAATAATAAATCAGGCATTACTTGGGAGGCAACCCAAGGTTTTTGATGTAATAGCATAGTTATAGGTTTATTTTTAGTTTTTGGATTCATAGGTAGTTATTTTCTTGTATAGTGATTGTAATTTTGGACAATTGGGCTGGTTGCATATAGGTTAATAGTTTATTTTATAAAGAGTATGCGAGTACAAGACTAAGTCAACCAGTTTGGATGAGAAGAGAATCAAGTTGGGTCTCTACGACTGGGTCTATGAGCCGTAAATTACTTTATGGCCCGTACTCCACCTCATAGAGAATTCTAGTAAGTAAGAAAACTATGCACTCCAGTCCACGAGCCAATTTACAATTTTTAAATCAAACTATGAGTTGTGAATAGGGCTCATGGACCCCAGGTAAGTGTTCTATAAATTTGCTAAGTGTAGAGGATTCTACGACTAACTCTATGAGCCATAAAATACTTTATGACTCGTAGACAATCCGTGAAGCCTAATCCTGAAATCTAGGGTTTGGATGTTCTCCAAAACCATGATTTACGAGCCATAAAATACTCTACGGCCCATAATCGGGGTTTCATAAAGTCCAGGCACATTAACTGTTTATTACCTGGTCAATATATAATAGAGGGGTCAAATTATTTGACCCTATTTTTGACCTAAAATTACTAAATTGACCTAAACTACCTCATACTCGTGCACTTTCGATCACCACCGGCCACCACTTGCCTCTTTTTCGATGAGAATTTTGACAGCCTAGGGTTTTGCTTACTTACCTCTCTCATCATCTTCTCTTTAATCTCAAAACCTTGGTAAGTTTTTGGTTGAATTAATACCTCTAAATTGGCCTTAATTTTAATGATTGATGTGAATATTATGGGGGGAATGGTGTTTAGATATTAAATCCTTGTTTGAATTTGAATTATGTTAGTTGAAATTAGGTTGCCCATATTTGAATTGTTAATTAAGTCCGAAATTGGGTATTATGACCTTATGTGAATATTAATTGTTTGTGCCTATTTTGTCTCTCACCTTATGTGATTGAATGATTGTGTTTGAGAATTGGTGGGTGATGACATACATGACTTTGTTTGAATCAATTAGAAGTGGTCGGAATCATAAGAGAATCCATGTTTAATCACTTTTGATGGTGTGTATGTACGTAGAAAATATTGAGGGTAAGGGTTATAGTATTGAAATCATGCGAGTATGTATGTTCTTGCTTCGATGCTGATAATCAATTGGTTGAAATAGTCTTTTGGGGTCCATGTGATGGACTTAGAAACTCAAGTGACTGAGTTTTCTGGTTCACGAGTGGCTTTTATGGCCTGTGGAGTAATCTACAAGTCATAATTTCCCCTTGTGCACAATTCCAAAAACCTAATGTTTCTGAGTATCCATTAGTTGAGACCTTCCACCAGTCATAAACCACTTTACGACTTGTAGATAGGTCTTGTAGATCCCTACCAGAAATTAATTACTCACTGGAATTCTCTATGACTTGTAAAACACTTTAAGAGTCGTACCTGGGCTCGTAGACTTTTCCAGTAACTAAAATTATTTGAATCACTAGTTTACAAAGGCCCTTTATGACTTATAGTTTTCACTACGGCCCGTAGAAGTGCTGTTGTAAAACCCTTCTACAACTCAACTCAATTAATTTTTGCATTCCAATTTTGAAATGTTGGGGCTAACCATGGTCCGTATATGTTTATGTTTTAGGTACTATGGCCCCAAAAGTGAAACGTGCTAAGATCTAGGCTATAAAGAGGCAGCTCAGGGATGAGCCTTCGGATGATGAGCAGACCACTCAACTGAGTGGTTCACTAGAGGTCCTAGATGTTACATCGAACCCAGAGACTGCTATACCAAAGACCAAATCCACATCCAGAGCTGGGCGTACTCAAGCTTTTGTTACTTGCACTTCTCAGTCTGAGGAAGGAGGCAGCGACGAGAGTGGTTTACCACAGATGACTCCATCTGGAGATGAGTCCAGCTATAAGGGAGGCTCCAAGGATAGATCAGAGGCAGAGTCCTCTGCCGCACACTGATCATCATCATCTACATCGGATGCTCTCACTAACCTATGGTGTGTCGAGGGCATGCATGACACATATGTAGAGGGCATATAACAGAAAGAGCAAGGCAAGCCAGCCAGCTCCAGTTATGAGGAGTCCAGGGTCATTGATGATAGACTTGACTGTGTCTCCGACTTCCAGGACATGTTGACTAGATACGAGCTTTAGTGGCTGACTAGACCTCTTGGATGATACTCTCCGACCATGGTGAAGGAGTTCTATGCCTCTTACGTAGCCACTATCCAGCTTACTCTTCCCAAGGGGAAGAAGCCCCTCACTCATCCAGATTGACAGAGATGAGGGTGAGGGGCCGATGGGTGGATATATCAGATGAGACCATTTTTAGTTTTTACCTCAATACAGTCCAAAAGCTTCAGATGAGACCATCCGCCCTATGTTATTTGGTCCCGTGTTCCCTGACCCAGATCCACTGTAGAGTTTGACTATAGGGTATGGTAGACAAAGACCCCCTATTGATGAAGGATCCTGAGCGATGAGCCACGTTGATGAGATGGGTGGAACCTGCATGGGTCGCCACTCACTCGGAGCCTATCATTAAGGCTTCAATTAGTTTCCCCGCTAAGTTTTTTTGGGCGGTTATTCATTCACGCATCCGGATGATATTTGCTGATAATACTCTGATGCCGGAGTATGCAGTTTTGGTTGCCAGCATCTTAGCTGGTTAAGAAATTAATTGGGCCTGCCTCATTGCTGAGCAGATTCATGAGGTCGCACTGAAGAGGTCCACCTCCATCCCATTCCCACACTTGATTTACAGGCTTTGTCTAAAGTCAAGGGTGTAGATACTACATCAGCTGGACCAGATGATTGAGGCCCAGCATACATTGGATCCCAGCCTGATCAAGGATGAAGAAACTCAATGTTACTCCGGTGAGCACAGCCTCCACCTATGCCTGAAATGTTCAGCCCAGTGCAACCACTTGAGGGTTCTGAGACTGCCACCACCATTACTGCTGCTACTATTGAGGAGAGGCCCCTACAGGCGGAGGCAATTGATAAAAGGGAGCAAACTATTATTGTTCCTGCACCACAAGCCACTATTTCACAGCCTACCACCACAGGCATGATCTACATGTCTGCCATTTCTATAAAGAACTTGGTGCAGAGGTTATCATATGCTGAGTCACAGTAGACTCAACTTATTCATTAGATTAAGCCATGGGTTTGCCAAGCTATTGCAGACTGGAAGGGTCGGAGTTAGGTACTCGTGATCGTTACTATTTAGGATCATATTTCTATCGTGGATACCCGCATCGACGCCTTCGAGGAGAAGGTACAGAAGAGATTAGGGAAGGCCCGACCTTTTGATTTGTCAGCTTTACAGACAAAGATCCAGTAGCTCTGAGCTAATATGACAGCAGCACTTGCAACACCAGTTGCACTACCAGAGACTGTACCTCCAGTACTGGTGGTTGATTTATTTACTCCTGAGGAGCCTAGTTTTTCCTCGAGAAGAGACCTTGTACGAATAAGGAGCCAGAGGAGACACATGTATGTGCGAGGATGAAAGAGGAGGAGGAGCTCGAGCTTGCCTTGAAAAGATCGAGGCATGATGAAGAGATGAGACAAGTTTGAGCGACGGAGCAGGTGAGGGGTACTGGTCCCTCTGAATAGAGTACCATGGCTGAGCAGACCACCCCGTAGGAGAAGGGTGGCTAGACTCAGCCATAGACTAGCAGTTAGGCACCCAGGTATATTTTTTAACCCCTATGTTCTATTTTGTCTTGATTTTGTGCATTGAGGACAGTGCACATCCTTTTCAACAGAGAGTGGGTAGTTATGGGCCTCAGTGAAGTTTGAGTAGGTTGGGTCCATAACTACCTAAATTTTTTATCTCGGGGTTTTCTTGATTGTGTTGTTTTTCCCTATAGATAGTTAATTTCTATTGAACTAGCATGTTTAGATAATATTTATAGCATATAGTATCAATGCTTGTGGCATATAACATGTTTTTATGTTTTGCTTGAAAAATGATACCCACCAAGAATTTTGATTAAGTAGTTAGATAGCAATCATGTATGTTTAGGTATGTGACAATACCTGTTCTGATAAGTAAGGGTACATTGAGATAAAAAAAATGATCTGTGAGTCTTTTGTTGATAATGTATACAGTGTCATGTGAGTGTGAGCATAATTTGATAAAATTTATGTGTTTTGTGCTAATCCATAACTTGCCTTGTTACTCTAAGTTTGATTGTAGGTTAATTGGATTAGAAAAGGATCTTAGGCCATTGTTCTTGAATAAGTCCACTTTAGCCTAAAAATAACCAACCAAATGATGATATATCCCTTGTTCCTAATGTTTGAGCCTAAAATGTACCTATTCTTTGAAAACATCTGATTAATCAAGCCTTGTTAGTTGTAAAATCCTGAGATTGGCCTTGGTCTTTCCTTGAACATTGTGTACTTAACTGAGGCAAAAAGCCTAAGTTGGGGGTGGGTACCGAAAGTGGCCTTGGTTTGGAGGATAAATATTATGCACCTCAATACAGTCCAAAAGCTTAAGTTGAGGGTGGCTAGTGTAAGGGTGAAACACAAAAATAAGGGGGTGAGATAGGAATGCAAAGAAAAAGGGAAAAATTATGTACTGGTGCAGGAAAAATAAGTAATGCCTTAGTTGCAAGTTTAAAAGAAAAATGAAGTGTAAAATCAAGGCAAAAAGCTAAAAAGAATGAAAAGAAAGCATCCAGAAAAGCTTGTTATTGGAAAAGGGAGAATCAGGTGAAAATAACAAAGATGGTAGGGAAAAAGCGTACAAAAATGCAGTTTCAAGGAGGACCTTTAGTCACTATTTCCTCACAATATCATACAAAAGCCCCCTAAGCCTAGTTACAAGCCTATAAAGTCCTAAAGTGATCCTAGTCCAATTAGTTAAAGGTCTGAATCATGAGTATATGGGAAAACCTATGGTATTAGTCATTATGCATGAATATCATTTGTGAGAGTGAGTGTTGTTGCATAGTCCCAAGGTCAAATATGAATACATCACTAAGTGTCAAGTATGAGACTTCTTTATATGAGGGCACTTATATTGCATTGTTAGCATTAGGCTTGTTCAGTGATTGTGGATTGTTAAGAATACCTTGCTTGTCGTAGGCTTGTTGTCACGTGCACCAATTTGCATTGGTTTGCTAAATAGATATCTAATCTTATTTTGAAAAGTTGGTGTAGGTATATGATTCTGAGACTTATATGATATATGCCATTAAGTTGAGGTCTGTATTTTACTGTATTGTCTATATAGATTGAGTCCGCAACTTGAGGACAAGTAACAATTTTAAGTTAAGGGTGCTGATGTACTGCCAAAATACAATACTTTTGATACTTAAAACTTAAGATTTTGTGTATTCTCAATGTGATGTTTGTTGGTTTTATGTATTTTTGTGTTTAGATTTGCAGGATTATAGGTTGGCCATGATTTTGGGAAAGTTACAGAAGTTGCTGTAGATTTGCTGTTATGCGAGATACCTTATGGGCCGTAGACCATTCTACAAGTCGTAGGGTGGTTTCGTAAGGAATTCTAATGAGGGTCTAAGTTTCTAAAATTAATTCTATGAACATGAAGATGAACCATAGATTACTTTATGAGTTGTTGAAAAGGTTTCGTGCACAACGGATTAGAGAATGAAGACTTTTTGAAGTTCATCAAATGAGACCCCCTTTACGGGTCAAAACCATTTTATGAGTCATAAAGGGGTGTTTTAAAGAGGAAGTCTAGTTTCCCAGCAATAATGTAGAGACCCCAATTATAGGTCGTAAACTTTAATACGAACCGTAAAGAGCTTTCACGAGGCGTGCCGACCAGTTCACCTAAGTCGTTTAGGATTTGAATTTTAATTATTATAAATAGGTCTTTTAGGTTATTTTTCAGAAGTTCTAGCCTGTTTTGATAAGTTTTAGACTAGTACTCAGAGAACTTAATATTTTGAGAGAAAAAATTGTAAGAGAGTCTTTGAGAACACTTGTGGTTGAATTTGATCTCAAAGCTTGTGATTCTTTTTGAACTTGGATTGCTTGTTCTTAAATCTATTGTGTAAGTGTCTAATTATGTCTTCACAACTCATAATTTCTTCATATACACATAGCATGAGTAGCTAAATCCACAACTAGGGTTGTGGGAACCATGGAGAACTAACAAAGTAAAATCAAATAATTCACAATTCTTGGAAGGTGTATATGCATGTATTAATTAACTCTCTTTGTTTTGCATGTTTTCTAATGGTGGCCAATATTAGAACCTGCCTAGCGTTACTGACTAGACAAAGGTAGTAATGAATAAAAAAGAGATTAATTAACAGGATTCAATTAATTAGCAGTATGCCTTCAATTTTACAAAGTTATCTAAATATGCTCCTTCTTCAGTGGTCGACTCTAAGCTCTGTATGAACAAATTCACCTTGGGTGTATCCGATTTGGTAAAGATGGAATGTAAGGCCACAATACTCATCAAGGAGATAGATATTTCATGAGTCATGACATTTGACAAACAAGTGGAGAATGAGAAACTTCAAAAGATGAGGATGAGGGAGTAAAAAAGGCTCATTTTGATGGTGAATTTTCCAATGGTAAGTCTGGTAGTGGCCACTTTCAACAAGGTCAAGGGTCTTCTATATGTCCTCCTAATGGGTATGCTAAGGATATGGTGCCTACTCCTAAGGTCCAAGGTGATGTTCCAAAAAGTGTTGGTACTATTCCTCCTAGGTGTCCTATGTATGGGAGGAACCATGTTGGTGAATGCTTAAGAGGTTTTGATGCATGCTTAAATTAAGGAAAGATGGGGCACAAGGTCTATGAGTGTCCTAATGTGTCTAACAAAGGTAAAGAGGGGCATTCACAAGGTCTAATGTGGTTATAGGTATGTTAAGAGTCTAATGTGGTTATAGGTATGTTAAGAGTCTTTGAACATGATATATATGCTTTACTTGACGTCATTCCTAATATATATTTTGTTACTCCTTACTTGCCATAAAGTGTGATGTTTCACCCAAAGTTTTGTTAGAATCCTATTTGGTCTATACTCCAATTGGTAAGTCAATCCTAGCCAAGAAAGTCTATAGAAATTGGGTGTCGGTCTTGCATAAAGTCTTTCCATGTGATCTTGTCAAACTTGTTATGACTGATTTTGATGTTGTTCTTGGTATGGATTGGTTGCATGCATCTTATGCTTCTATTGATTGTAGAACCTATAATGTCACATTCAAAGTTCCTAATAAGTCCATCTTTGAGTGGAAGGGAACTACATCAGTATTTAAGGAATGTTTGTCTCTTATGTAAAAGCTATGAAAATGATTTCCAAAGGTTACACATCTCACATTTTCTGAGTCGTGGATGTTGAGTCCAATATTTCTACTCTTAATTCAATTCTTATTGTTAATGAGTTCCCTGATGTCTTTTCTGGTGACTTGCTCGATATTCCTCTTGAAAGGGAAATTGACTTTGGCGTTGATCTTTAATTTGACCTATTTCTACAGCTCCATATCAAATGGCACTCGTGGAGTTTGAAAGAATTCAAGGGACAATTGAAAGATTTGTTTGTTAAAGGGCTCATAAGGCCTAGTATATCTCTCTGGGGTGCTCTATATTATTTGTGGAAGAAGGATGGTTCACTTCAGATGTGTATGGATTATCGACAATTGAATAAGGTGACTATCAAAAACAAGTATCCATTACCGAGGATTGATGACCTATTTGACTAATTACAAGGTGCAAGTTATTTCTCAAAGATTGATCTTCAGTCCAGGTATCACCAATTGAGAGTGAAAGAGGATAATATCCCAAAGATGGTATTTAGAACTCGGTATGGTCATTTTGAATTCTTAGTTATGTCCTTTGGATTAACAAATGCTTCTTTCTCTTTGATGGATTTGATGAATAAGGTCTTCCCGATGATACCAGACTTCACAAATCCCAAAATATGCATTTGATTCTCAAACATATCTCAAATACCGAAAAGTTACCACAAAACCTCCCAAATGATACCACAAGTCTCATATTATCGCAATAATATCCATAGTATATCAAATCTTAAGAATACATCTCAATTTATCAACAAAGTCATAATTTTCTCCAAATCCAACCTAATCGATATCGCAATTTCACCAAAATTCTAACATATCAACACAACAACTCATGAAATCACCTAAATCTTACAATTATTAGATAAGCATATCCAACAACTCAAATCCAGTCCAAAAAGGTTAGCCAAGCCTACTTTGATGCCAAAACCGCACTCGAACCAAGCTTTTCTATCAATTCAAGCCTCCAAATGATCAACAAATCAACCAACTACTATTAAAAATAGAAACTACCATTAGAAGATGAATTTTGATACCCATATTGGCATAAGTTATGCTTAGGAGCAAAATGGTCAAATTTAGGACTAAAATTCAAAGTTCTTAAATTTGAAAATTGACTCAAAACTATGATTCTATGCAAGAAAAGAGTTTGTGAGTTAAAATTCCACTAAAATTGATCTCAAATGAAGGGAGAAGTAAGAAATTAAAATTTTCATTTGAAAGACAAAAAATTCCAAATTTTCAACCTTCAAAATCATGAAATTTAAAATAAAATCAAGATAAAAGTAATGAAAATTAATTTAATTGATGATAGAAACACTTACTCAAAATTTTTGTAAGACACCCTAATTCTTCTCACCTAGTCTGAGCAAATGCAAAGAGAAAATTGAAAAAAAATTCACTGGAAAAATACCACGAAGGTCACCTATGGCCCGTAAATGAGACCTCATAGATACCCAGGTGACTTGGTGAAATTTTCTAAGTTTGAGGCCTATGCACGACATAACATACGACCTAAAAACAAATCCATGGCCCGTAGATTAGGTTTCGTAGCTAGTTAATTCAAAAATTAACTTTTCAAGATCTTGAGTTACGAGTTATTAGGTAGCTCGTAACCCAAGGTATGACTTGTAGAAAAGGTTTTGTAGGTTTTAGCTCAAATTTTAGTAACTCAACTTTTGGACAACCTCATTTACGAGAGACCACCTACAGCCCATAAGAAGAACCACGACCTATAGACGAGGTTTCATGGTTCCTGTCGGCAATTTTAAGAGGGGCATTCTTATCTTTTACTAACCCCTTTTTAATTAATATGCATGACATTTTGGACTTAATTCAAGTTCTATAACAAAACCCTAAGTGTATTATCCTTTAAGATACACTTAGGCATTCTTGAGAGCATCGAATGAGGGAGAAAAGCGAGGGTCTCAAGTTTAAATGTAAGGATCGACAGAGATTGACTATTCTTCAAATTTTTAAGCATCTAAGCCTACTTAAAGCGTTGTATTGAGTTTATCAATGTGCCCCTTCATCTACTTGAATCAAGTTGCGGGTAAAAACTGAGTAATGTAAATTTGGTGATTTTAAGTTCTAGGTTTCTTGCACTTGTTTTAAGTCCTCATGGGTATATTTGAATAAATTGATGAGTTGCATTGTTGTTTCCATGAAACTAGAATACTAATCATATGTTTGATAGTGTAGCCTTAAATATCACTATTTTCTTGTATGCTGACTGAATTGAGATGATGAGTCTAATTTTTTGAGTTGAGTATGAGGAGTACATGTATTTATTTCACATATGTGTGTGATGAGAATCTAATGTGTCTTATGTGCTAAGCATGAATTGATATGATATCAACTGACCATATAAGTGAAAGTCTTACACAAAGTGAATTGGAGTCTTAAGTTGCATGGCATGAATGATAACCCTAAGTTATTATGATATTAAGGAATTAAGTTGAGCTGTTTGAGGTATGTCAAAGAGATGAACTTGAATTGATTTTCATGAGCATATTTTAGCCTTGGAAGAAGTGTTGAGTACCGAGCGGATGAGAGAATAACACCTCAAAACTACATTGCTAGCGTAGGATAGACATGCAGTTAACTTTAGTTGCACATATCCTAATAAATGGACATTCTCTTTGGATTCGATAGAGAAAGGTTAACGTCCTTTACCTTGGAAAGGTTAGGATAGGTGTGGCAACGATATCAACATCGATTTGCATCACCATACTCATGGTGGTAGGATTTATGTTAGTTAGAGAAACTTTCGAGCAACACTTAACTAAGCATATTATATTTTAAACTAAGATGCATTAAAAATAAGTCTCTTTCCAAAGCACGGTTTTAAACTTTAAACTTGAATTATTTATTGAGTTATGAGTCGATGAGTTGAGTCCTAAGTCGAGTTGATTATTTCAGTCTAAGCCTTGTCTATTTCTTTAAACCATTTTACATATCAGTATAGTCTATGTATTGATACCCATTTGGGACTGCATCATTAATGATGCAGATACAGGTGACAGAGGAATTTAGCAGGCACATCGTTGAGGTTCAGTTTTTGTACTTCAGAGTTGGTGAGCCTTTTTTGCTTCTCGGAGGAGCCCTTTTAATATTTTGTTGAGCATTTTATTTTTTTCTCTTTGAGTTGAGGTATCCATGGCCTGTCATGGTACCACCTAGATGTTAGAGGAGTGTTGAGTACTTTTACCCTTCAAACTTAGTCATTAAAGAATATTTTATTAGAGTTTTATTACTTCATTGATGTCTTTTATTTGAGTATTTCTCCCATTGTCGAGTAAGATGGGGCAATGAGGCCAGATGGTTCTCTTGGAGAATCATTAATGGTTCTTCAAGTACTGGCTGCGCTAAGGCTACCCTTTCAGGGCGTGATAAACTTGGTATCAGAGCATAGAGTTTCAGTGTCCTAGGGAGTCTATGAAGTCATGTCTAGTAAAGTTTAGTTTATGGGTGTGTTGTACACCACACTTTATAAGCATAAGGCTATAGAATATTAGGAATGGTTACATTTCTTTGGTATTCTAAGATCATGTGATAGAGTTAAAATTCTATAAAGCTCCCTTCTAACTCATGCATCATGCGTTTGCAGATTATTCCTTCTAAGCGTACCATTACTCAAAGAAGTTCCCCAATTGACAATACTGAGAATCCAACCCCAACAGTGCCTACTCAGATAGAGATGAGGGGTTGAGGTTGACCAGTTAAGCCAATGGTGTCCCATAGTCACCTATTGTTCTACCTACTCCTCCTATAGAGGTTGACTTCAGAGGAGCTATCACTATACTTGCCTAACTAGTAGCTGGTCAGAGTAAGAATCAGAGTTCATAGGCTCCTAGTTCTAGCTGCCAAGAGCTGACTGCTACAACCAGGCTTAGGGATTTCTGAGGATAAATCCACCAGTCTTCACAGGGTCAAAGGTTGAGAAGGACCCTCAAAATTTTGTCATGAGATATGGAAAAAACTAAAAGCCATGCATGCAATTGAGACTGAGGGAATTGAACTTGCTTCTTATCAGTTGAAGGATGTGGTGAATATTTGGTATATCGATGGGAAGAAGGACGAGGTGAGGATGTTGAGCCTGCTTAGTAGAGTGAATTTGAGAGTGTCTTTCTTGATTACTTCTTTCCCCTAAGAGTTGTGGGAGGTGAAGATTAAGGAGTTCGTGAACCCGAAATAGGAATAGTTGACTATCAAAGAATACAGCCTTAGGTTTCTAGCTATCAAGTATGCTTTAGAGATGGTCCAAGACATGAGGGCGAAGATGAGGAAGTTTATCTGACTTGGGTAAGTATGTGAAGAAAGAATGTAAGGCAACATTGCTGATCACAGGTATGGACATCTCTAGGCTTATGGTTTATGCTCAACAAGTCAAAGAGGATAAGAAGAAGGATAGAGATGAGCATCTGAGTAAGAAGGCTAAGTCAGCAGGGCTGAGTAACCAACCTAAGCAGAGCAAGGAAGATAAGTCCTACTTCCAAAAGAGACCTTTAAGTTATGCACCATATTCAGCAAGTGCACTAGCCCTGAATAATAGGTATCATCAAAAGTCCCAAGGACAGCAGAACTTTAGAGAACAGGGTTCTCAGGCTAGTGTGAACCTTGGCTTGAAAGGGAAGCCACCTTGTGGAAAATATGGCAGGATACATTTGGGAGAGTGAAAATGGGGAGGGAATGGTTGCTACAAGTGTAGTCAGGTAGGTCATTTTCAAAGAAAATGTCCATTATGGAGCAAAAAGGCCCAGTCTTCTACTATAGTGCCACCAGCCAAAAGGTAATCAGATAGGTGCTACACCAGGGATAAGCAGTGGGACAAACTATCTATATGTTATAGGAAACCAACAGGACCAAGAGGTTGTACCAGATACTATAGCAGGTATGCTTTGAGTATTTACTTTTGATTGTTATGCATTGCTTGATCCAGGTGCAACTTTATCATTCATAACGCCATATATGGCTAGTAAATTTGAGATTCTTCCTGAGTACTTGCTTGAACCATTTTCTATTTCTACACCTATTGGTGAGTCTATCTTGGCTGAGAGGCTCTATCGGGATTGTGTGGTACCCGCATATTATGGGGATACCTTAGTTGATTTGAAAGAGTTGGAGATGGTCGAGTTTGATGTGATTCTTGGCATGGATTGGCTTCACGCCTGTTATGCCTCTATCGATTGTAGGTCTCGGATTATCAAATTCCTACTTTTAAATGAGCTTATCTTAGAATAGAAGGGAGATTCTTTCGAGCCTAAGGGTAATTTATTTCTTACCTTAAGGCCAGGAAGCTAATCTCTAAGGGGTGTATCAATCACCTTGTGAGAGTTAAGTCTGACGATGCTGAGCCTTCTGCCTTCGAGTCCATCCCAATTATGAATGAGTTTCTCAAGGTGTTTTTTTAGGATCTATCTGGAGTCCCCCCAATAAAGATATTTACTAAGAATTGATGTTCTTCCCAACACCCATTCCATCTCTATTTCGCCGTATAGAATGGCCCCTTCTGAGTTAGAAAAGTTGAAGAAGCAGCTAAAAGATTTGCTAGAGATGGTATTTGTTAGAATAAGTGTCTATCCATAGGATGTTTTAGTCCTATTTGTGAGGAAGAAGGATAGTTCACTCTGAATATGTATCGACTATCGCTAGCTGAACAAGGTGACAATCAAAAATTAGTAACCCCTCTTAAAGATAGGTGACTTGTTCGACCAACTTTAGGGTGCCATTATTTTCTCCAAGATAGACTATTACTAGTTGAAAGTGAGAGAATGTGACATTATGAAGATGGATTTTCAAACCTAGTATGGTCATTTTGAGTTCTCGATAATGTCCTTTAGGTTGACTAATGCACTTGCCGCCTTCATAGATTTAATGAACAGAGTATTCAGACAGTACCTTGACATGTTCATAATTATTTTCATTGATAATATTCTGGTGTATTCACAAGATAAGGAGAAGCAAACCAATTACCTCAGAATCACTTTGTAGAAGCTCAAGGATAATGAGTTATATGCACAGTTTTCAAAGTACAAGTTTTGGCTCAAATCTGTGCCATTCTTATGTCATATGGTTTTGAGCAATGATATATATGTAGATACTCAAAAGGTTGAGGTGGTAAGAACTGGCCCAAACCAACCACTCTGATTGACTTACAGAGCTTCTTGGGTTTGGCTGGCAACTGTCATAGGTTTGCTGATAGATTCTCTTTCATATCTACACCTTTGACTAGGTTGACTCAGAAAAAGGTCAAATTCTAGTGGTCCGACAAGTGTGAGAGGAGTTTTTAAGAGTTAAATACAAGGCTAACCACAACCCCAATGTTGACCTTGCCCGAAGGAACGGATGGGTACATCATTTTGTGATGCCTTGAGAGTGGGATTAGGATATGTATTGATGCAAAAGGGTAAAGTTTTTTCTTATGCTTCGAGAAAACTCAAGGTGCATGAGGAGAATTATCCCACCCATGACTTAGAATTGGCGACAGTAGTGTTTTCCCTTAAGCTAAGGCGCCACTACTTATATGGAGCACATGTTAATGCCTTCACAGACCATAAGATCTTGAAATATGTCTTCACCTAGAAGGAGCTTAATTTAAGATAGAGGAAATGGCTTGAGTTACTCAAAGACTATGACATGAGTATCCTCTACCA
Organism: Solanum virginianum; assembly: GCA_000787875.1. Taxonomy (NCBI): domain Eukaryota; kingdom Viridiplantae; phylum Streptophyta; class Magnoliopsida; order Solanales; family Solanaceae; genus Solanum; species Solanum virginianum. The sequence goes on along the minus strand of DF363720.1, from coordinate 13,670 downwards.
CCCATGTAAGGCTAACGTGGTTGTTGATGCTCTTAGTAATTTTTCTATGGGAAGTACCGCCTATGTGGAAGAAGAGAAGAGAGAGTCAGCTAAAGAGGTTCACAGACTGGCACGATTAGGGGTTCAACTAGATGAGTCTGGTGAAGGTGGAGTTCCTCTGCATAATGGGTATGCATCATCACTAGTAGTAGAGATGAAGGAGAAGAAAGATTAAGAGCCTATCCTATTGTAATTGAAGGTAGACGTGCATAAGCAGAAAGTAATGGCTTTCGTCAAAAGGGAAGATGGAGTATTAAGGTACCAAAGCAGATTGTGTGTTCTAGATGTTGATGGTATCTGAAGAAGTATCATGGTAGAAGCCTATAGCTCTAGATATTCTATCCATCCAAGCTCAATAATCTGGCATAAATTGATACTGACACCCTAGAATTTGGTAACCTTACCTCCATTAACAACTACTTATGAATCCTTTTTTGGGTTACACCCATTATCTCAAGTTTTGGATCAAATGAATCCATTGACCCAAATAGTTCATCGAAGAAAATTAAGTTATTTGTGCTCTAGAGGACTGACAGGTCATGCTGCTAGTTTTTGGATATGAGATATCTATCCTAGTCACTATAGACATAGTTGCCCAATTAACACATCTGAAGGAATCAATGTTGAACTTATTGGATCCTTAGTAGTTCATGGCGAGGATTGGTCAAAGATGTGCCACGACTTAAGAGAGGTCTACTACTGGAGCGGAATGAAGAGAGATATAACAGAGTTTGTTTCCAAATGCTTGAATTGCCAACAAGTTAAATTTAAGCACCAAAACCTATGTAGAGTAGCCTAAAACTTTAAGATTCTAGAATAGAAATGGGAGATGATCAACATGGACTTCATCACAGGCTTACCGAGGTCCCACAAACAACATGATTTGATTTGGGTGACAGTTGATCAGATGACAAAATCTGCACACAACTGGTAGTAAAGATGACCGACACTACATAGGATTATAACCGACTATATATAAAGGATATTATTATACTGCATAGAGTTTCCTTGTCTATCATCTCAAATAGAGGAGCCTAATTCACTACTCTATTTTGGAGATCATTTAAGAAGGGCTTAGGTTCGAAGGTGAATCTCAGCACTGCATTCCACCCACAGATTGTAGCCAGGCAGAGGGCACTATTCAAACCTTGGAAGATATGTTGAGGGTCTGTGTCATTGACTTCAAAGGTAATTGGGATTACTACTTGTCTCTGATTGAGTTTTCTTACAACAACAGCTTCCATTCAAGTAATCAAATGGCTTCGTATGAGGCTCTCTAAATAAGGAGATATATATCACCGATTAGTTGGTTTGAGTTAGGCGAAGCAGAATTGATTAGACCAAAATTGGTTCACCAAGCCATGGAAAAAGTGAAAATCATATGATAAGATTGAAGACTGTGCATAGTCAATAGAAATCATACACCGATGTTAGGAGAAGAGACTTAGAGTTTGAGGTTGATGATGTGTATTTGAAAGATACGATTTGAGAAGCAAGGGATATTAAGTCAAAGGTATATTGGCCCTTATCAAATTATAAAAAGAGTAGACAATGTAGCTTATGAGTTAGAGCTACCACCAGAGTTAGCAACAATCTATCCAGTCTTCCACATGTCCATTCTTAAGAAGTGTTTGGGAGACCCACAGTTAATTGTGCCTATTGAGAGCATTAAAGTAAAAGACAACTTGAGCTACAAGTGTTCCATGTTTTGATGTTGAAGAAGTGCTTGGGAGATCCTACCTTGGTGATCCCTGTTGAAAGTATTATAGTGAAGAATAGCTTGTCCTACGAAGAGATTCTGATTAAATCCTTGATCGTCAGGTTTGCAAGTTGAGAACCAAAGAGATTGCATCTGTCAAGGTGTTGTGGAGAAACCAGTTTGTAAAAGAACCTATTTGGGAAGCGGAGGAGGATATGAAGGTGAGGTACCCATATTTATTTTCACATGCTGATGATGAGAGAGTTTATGGTAATGATTCTTCCTTAATTCCTAAGTTCCCCTCTACTTTGAGTTTGACTAAAGTAGTATCCTAGGGTCCGAGTGATGATTGAACTGATTTGTTGACTGTTTACTTGCTTTACTTGCTTAACTGCTTGATTGACTTATTGCATGAGTAAGATGAGAGTTGTTTGGTTGTCAGAACCATAATAAGGTTCATGTCTTGACTAGGTTCCTAGATTTCTCTTCATTCGAGGATGAATGATCTCAAGGGGGATATAATGTAACATCCCCTAATATTTTCCACCTAGTTTGAACAGATGTACAGGGAAAATTGAGATAAATAGTTGAAAAAAATCACTGGAAAAATACCATGAAGGCCACCTACAGCTTGTAGAGTAATCTACAGCCCATAGATATAGCCTCGTAGATACACAAGTGACTTGGTGAAATTTTCTAAGTCTGAGGCCCATGCATGAGATAACATATGGCCCATATACTAATCCATGATCGTAGATAGGTTTCGTAGCTTATTGGTTCAAAAATCAACTTTTCAGGATCCTCAGTTACGAGAGTCAGATGGCCTATAACCCAAGGTATGGACCGTAGAAAAGATTTTAGAGGTTTCAGGTCAAATTCTAGTAACTCAACTTTTAGACACCCGCATTTAAGAGAGACCACCTACGGCCCGTAAGAAGAACCACAACCCGTAGACAGGGTTTCGTGGTTCTTGTCGACAATTTTAAGAGGGATATTCTTGTCTTTTCCTAACCCCTTTTAATTAATTTTCATGACATTTTGGGCTTAATTTAAGTCCTATAAAAAAACCCAAAGTATACTATCCTTTAAGACACACTTAGGAATTCTTGAGAGCATTGGAAGAGGGAGAAAAATGAGGGTTTCAAGTTCAAATCTGAGGATCGACAGATGATTGACTATTCTTCAAATTTTCAGGTATATAAGGCTACTTAAAGCGTTAAATTGGATTCATCCACTCGCCCCTTCATCTATTTGAATCAAGTTATGGGTAATAACAGAGTAATGTAAAACTGGTGATTTTAAGTTATAAGTTTCTTGTACTTGTTTTTAGTCCTCCTGGATATGCTTGATAGATTGATGAGTTGCATTGCTGTTATCATGAAACTAGAATACTAATCATATGCTTGATAGCCTAGCCCTAAATTTTACTATTTTCCTGTATGCTGACTAAATTGAGATCATGAGTCTAATTTTTAAAGTTGAGTATGAGGAGTACATGTTCTTGTTTCATATACGTCGGCATCATTGTGCATCACCAAACTCATGGTGTGGGAGTTATGTCAGTTAGAGAAACTTCCAAGAAACACTTGACTGAACATATTATATAGTATCTTGACAAGAGCTTTGATTTGTTTCTCCTATAGATTAGTTGCAACAATTACCAGCAAGATTTTGTTATTCCCCAAGAAAGAATATTGCGAGTGACTCGATAGCTCTTTTAGATCAACTTGAGGTGGCTCCTCAATAGATGGTTTCACTGGTAGAGTGTCCCGATTTTTCAAATCAATATCAACTTTAACTAGGTTTCTTGGATGGCTTCTAGTCTCTATCATAGTAGCTACTATCTTATCAAAGCCATTATCAGCTTCCTCACCATAATTCAGCATAATATCCACCATCGAATCAACCCCTAAATAGGCTAATTCCCCAAGGTTTTGTACAACCTCATCAACTATATGAACAATAGTATTTACATGGAAAGCATCAAGCCCTTACAAATCTTTATCAATATTAAAACATACTTCTTCACCATTTACTCTAAATTTCAAACTCCCACTTTCCACATTTATTAAGTCTCTACCCGTGGCTAAAAATGATCATCCCAAAATGATGGGTACACCAATGTCCAAGTCACAATCCAACACTATAAAATTAGGTGGGAATATAAATTTGTTTACCCTAACCAAACATCATTCAATATCCCGACTAGTCATTTGATTGATTGGTCGGCCATAATCAGCTTCATAGTTATTGGGGCTAAAGTTTTTACACCAAGCTATTCAAATACCATTAGGGATATTAGATTTACACTAGCCCCTAAATCACATAGGGCTCTTCCAAAGTTGCATGCCCCGATTGTGCATAGTATTGTGAATGCACCAGAATCATTTCTCTTCGCACAACTTGTCTAGTAAATAGAGCACTACAATATATGGAATTTCAATTGCCTCATAATCCAAGGCTCTCTTTTTGGTTACCAATTTCTTCATCAATTGTGCATATGTTGGCATCTTGGTGAAGGCCTCAACTTAAGGGATACTTATTGTCAACAAAGTGAATGTAGCCAGAAATTCATAGAACCTAACCTTGTTGCCTTCTTTTCTATGATGTTGAGCAAACTTTGTAGCTTCTATGTGTAGCTCCTTAGGAGTAACCCCCTTTTCATTCACTTTAGCTTCAGCTTTATCACTTCCTTGTTCCTATTCCTTATTGCCCCAAATAAAGGGGTCTTGATCATTGTGTCAACTTCACATGGGGTACTAGTTTGGTGGTAATATCAATGTTACTTTAGCTATTGCTTCTTATTGAGTTGTACTTATGTTGAGAGAGCTGACAGACGAGCATCCAAATTTTTAATCGATACTGCATGAGACAATATAGTGTGGCTCAACTAAGAAAGTATCCACTTAATTTCACCTAGCACTTCATCTAAAGCTTCCACTTTGATTAAAATGAGAGCAACCATCGCATTGACTTGTGATTGGTGCGGTCTTTCCGCTTTTGAGGCAAATTACATGATTATTGCCTCTCATAATGACATTGCACTACTTTACTCGCTCCTCGATCATAACTCCATCTATCTTCAAAGTTTCAACCTTGATTCTCAAGTGTCAGCTGAAAGGGCAACTGAGAACCCAGTGCTTGATTCTCAATAAAATACACTTTTTCCACTTGATCTCTCTTACTTGGATCATGCTCATGGGACAATATATTTACAACTCAAACAACATTGGGCTGATACACTTGGGTCACATATTGTGCTATAACATGTAACTTTTTCACTTATTTTTTACATGAGTTCATCTCGCTCTTTCTCTTTAGCCAGCTTTTCTTTAGATATTTGACCCCTTGAAAGTGAAGCAAAGTCCTCATGAGTGTACCATGCTTTACTTATATTTCTCATTTCATCTAGTAATTCTGCAGCTACTGTGAATGATTGCTTCATAACCCACCTTAGACTAGCCGATTTGTCATGCTTTTATTGACAATACTTAGGCTAGCAAAGAAATATTGTAGCAGCAAATGACTAGGAATACCATGGGTCAGACACTGAAGAAGAAGCTTGTGAAACCATTATCAAGCCTCACGTAAGGGTTCATCGTCTACCCTTTGAAAACTCTCTATATTCCTCCTAAACTTGATCATCCTTTAAGGAAGGAAGAATTGCTCAAGAAACTTATTTTGCAATTCTTCCCATGATGCAATTGATCCACGGGGAAGTTTAGCTAGCCACTTGACAGTTTCTCCTGTTATGAAAAAGAGAAAAGTCTTAGTCTAATAGCCTCTTGCGTGACTCCTCAATACTTAAATGGTGAACACACATCAATGAAATTCTGGAGATATTCATGGGGGTCTTCACACACTTATCCTCCGAATAATCCCTGAGCCAAAGTAATTACAGCATTATATCAGTGATTTTCAATTCAGCATTTGTAGCTATTGAGGGTAAAAAAATTGCCCCAGCACTACTCACTTGGTTCCATTTGATATTTCGGAGGTCATTTATGTCTCCCATGATTTTCCCCTTTATACTCTGCTCATCATCTATGTTCACACATATTGTTCAACAGTAAAAATAACAAGAAAATAGTAAAAAGTATTCTAACTACAAGAATAAAGCTCAACAAACACCTCCAATATGAACACGCTGATTTCCTACCAACGACGCCATTTTTGAAGTTGCTCAACCAGACTACTCAAAGGCAGAAGGGACAGTCATCATTAGCATAATAAGTCAATTTTATACGTCGGGGTCAATCCCACAGGAAATCGTTGTTCAAGGCAAAAGTGACTTATTGGACCAAGTAATTGGATGATCTGGGAGGTTTCAATAATCAGAAAAAAGTTCAGTTAACAAGTTCTAATTTTAGAATTAAGTAACTTATTCGCTTGATAATAATTTCACATCTTGTGAAAAGTTAATGGTTTTATGTATTGTTATTTAAACCAATACTTATTGTAATTTTGAGTTGCTTATACAATCACATCTCATATAAAATGGATAAACAACTAGTGATTGTGTAGATCAAAATATAATTATTAGCATAAACAATCGTAAGTTGTTTAAGCAACTAAACTCGTTTATTCTAGAACCCCAATTGGACATTAATTTATTGAACACATTTGAAAATGTATTGACAAATAGTGATAAAAGGAGTCTTTCAAAGAGTGATTAATTTAATATAATGATTTGATCATAATTTATCACAAATTTTTTTATTCTACTAATAAACGACTTATTCACATATTACATTAACTTAATGGCTTGATAATAATTTCACATCTTGTGAAAAGTTAATAATTTTATATATTATTATTTATATCAATACTTACTATAATTTTAATTTGCTTATACAATCATTCGTATAAAATAGATAAACAGCTAGTGATTGTGTAGATTAACATATGATTATTTACCATAAACAACCATAAGTTGTTTAAGTAACTAAATATTATTTATACTAGAACCTCAATTGGACATTAATTTGTTGCACACATTTAAAAATGTATTGATACATATTGACAAAAGGAGTCAATAAACAGAAGTAAAATCATGTATAAAATTCTTTGATTCTACTAATAAACAACTCAATTATATATAAAATCAACTCATAATTGTTTATCATACACAATTGATAGTTCTTTAAACAACTTCATATTGTTTACACATGCAATAACTTCAATTAGACATTAATATTCTCACATTCAGAAATAGTTGTTTAAAAAAATCCTGATTGTTTCTACAAGAACCTCCACACATGGATATCAAACATTTAGAAAAAGTTTTAAAATAACCATTTTCTCATAAATTCAATAGTCAACATATATTTTTCAACACCCACAATAAAATATTCATTCTACAAATTTGTGGTTTCACTTTTTTTGTGAAAATAGCTACAATAAATTTTTCTTGTTGAACTCTTATGCTATTATTATTCAAGTCATCCCACGAGGTGTTGTTGGTGATCAAATGCTCGATAAACATTAAGAAACATTCTCCACAAGTTGTCCCAGTAGCATTCTTTGAAAGGTCAAAAACACATTCATAACTCTAAAATTCTTGTGTCGGCACATCAGAAATTTTTTTACTTTTTTGGATGAATTTCGAAAACATGAAATTATAAAATATGCAAAGTCATCATCATTAAAAATCAACATGTTGCAATCATATACTTCTATCATTTGCTCGTCGATGAGAAAGACAAGAGTGACATAATGTTTTTTATCCAGATTTAAAATAGCGAATATTTACTTCATTTCATCTTATTATTTTTCACCTAGATAAGGAAAAACACTAGTTGCACACCCCATAAAGTCATCATCAAATTGATATAAAGTCAACATATTTGAAATGAAGGTCCTCCAGAAATTTTTAGAGCAGCAAGGTCATAACATTCCTTATAGCAACAAATTAAGTGATGACAAAACTGCAATCTAATATCAGATA
>DF363721.1:8742-33096 GCA_000787875.1 Solanum virginianum | reverse complement strand
AAAGAGGAAAAACTTTTTTTTGGGGGGGGGGGGGAGCCTTGAGAGGATGACTACGTATCTCATAAAAAAGAAATGAGATCCTACGTAGTTTTAAAGCCTGGAACTTTTCGAACTTTGACAAGTAAGAATTTAGAACAAGTAAAACAAATTTAAGTAAATCACTGAGTTTGGTGAATTGGATGTCAATTTTGCAAGATATTAGGTACATTCTTCAGCCCAAGCTTGCCAAGACATAACAAATCAAGTTAAGAGACAAAGATGAGGGAGGAAGGTCAACGAAATGTCAAAATCAAGGCATTTAAAAATCATGAACTCCAAACAAATCAACCTAATCACACAAGCAGTTATAAAACATATCACATGAACAGATATTGCGTGTCCTAAACAGATGTGTGACCCTTTTGTGCTAAGGGTAGGTTTAACGATTCAAAGGATGTATACTTAAGTTTGACATTCCAATGCCCCAAAAATATTTATACAATCTTTATTAATGAACTTAATGGGATACATGATTTGGGAAAGGGATACAAAAATTAGTCCCACGCAGGGGAATAGTCCTAAACTACACTTTCTCGTGGAAGATTTCTTCTTTTTGAACTTCTCGTCAACCCTGAACGCCTTTGAATGTAATGTCTTGTAAACAATCTTCTTTTGATTAAAATGCTACTAAAGTGAACTCCCGACCCTGAGTGACAAAGGTTCGTCAAACAACATACACATCTTTCCAATATAATACACATAAACATGATCGTCCATTTGGGCCGGGAGCCACTTTGGACGGTCTTTCTAATGGACCCAACACGCCTTACGTGCTGGTCATCTTAGGTCGATGCCTATAAATAGGGATTTGGTTTCGCTCTACCCTAGGCGTCTAAGAAGGCTTTAAATGAACCGGGAACCCAGACGGACAACCTGAGCTGGACATCATGACAAGCATTGGACGAACAACGTGCCAATAAAATATCACTTATTCTGAAAAAGGGTCAAATATTTGGGAATCCGATTGCGAGATCACAAAACCATCTCCCAAAAATGTAATATATAATAGGAAATCACATGAAATACAAATGACAGTTTAGTATCGAATTTAAACAAGATAAAACAAATAAGGCAATATAACAAGTCAAACAGTTAGTCAAACAATCTAATCTGATGGTTAGAACCTAATTAAAAATCCCCAGCAGAGTCTCCATTTCTGTTAACCCAAAAAATGATCGACTCTTTTTGAAAATTCGATTTGATGCTCAATTAATTTAAGCACGAATCAGAATTCTCAAAAATTAAAAGAAAACAGAGTCGCCACCTAATTTTAAGGATAATTAGGAAATCAAAAATAAACTTTAAAACCTAACAGAAAAGCTTTAAATTTTTAGAGAAAATGGGTAAAGGTTCAATTTCCACTTTGAGAAGAACTTAATCACTCAAAATGACCGCTAACGTATGATCGACCGACGATTAGAGAATTTGACTAACTTTTAAAAAATTTATTTGACTTGATTTGAAAATATTGACTTAATTTTGAAAATGTTGACTTAGTTCTAGAGAGTTGATTCAATTTAGAGGTTTTATTCAATTTAAAGACTTGACTTAATTTAAAGACTTGACTTAATTTAAACTGTTGCCCAAAGTTGATAAATTTTGACTTAAAATTGTAAGACTTTGTCCAAATTTTGAAATATTTGCTTAATTTTGAAAGAGCTTGATTAAACTTGAAAGAAATGACCAACTTTGCAAAATTTCCATTTTTAACCTAATTTGTAGGAAAAAATATTTTTTATTAGGGAGAAATCAAAAGGATAAACTACATAAATGGCGAACATGTTGAGGAAATTAATTAGATTAATCATAAATTAATAATTTTTAGTGTTCAAACAAATACAAATAAGATACATAAAATAAAGTAAAAGAAGAACACTTAAGAGTTTTGGGCCTTTGACCCATTTGAATTTCTGTTGCGACTCTTTTGGGTCTTTTTAGCCTATTTTCTCCTGTTGTATACACTTGGTGTATACTAGTGTATATGAGTATATATGAGTGTATAAATATTGATTTTCGCTTCCAAGACCCTGTATCTTCTTATCCTGTATTGGGCTAACTCGAACAGGAGGAGGTTTGGGCCTCCATGGCCCAAGGAAATTCAAGACGGGGTTCGAAAGAACCCCAACATTGTAGGTCATGCAAAGGTAAAGAAAAATAAAAATTAGTATGCATTATAGCTAATCTGAATACATATTAAGAATCACTAAAGTAAAATAATTTAAGTAAATCACTGAGTTTGGTGAACTAGATGTCAATTTTGCAAGATATTAGGTACATTCTTCAGCCCAAGCTTGCCAAGACATAACAAATCAAGTTAAGAGACAAAGATGAGGGAGGAAGGTCAACGAAATGTCAAAATCAAGGCATTTAAAAATCATGAACTCCAAAGTGATTCATTTTGGACCTAATCAACAAATAAGTCTCGAAATGAAAGGATATAAACAAAGAGTACAACTACACTTTATGCATTTTTAACGATACTTTCGACATTGAGAATACGCATACAACCAAGCACATTCATATTCTGAGGAGAAATAAGCAAAACGCGACTAAACAACCTTGATAGACTAGTAGGCAGGTCGTACTCACAAATGGCAAGCAGATGACATTTTTAAGGAGTCAAACATCATCAACACAGACCAAACTTGGATATTACAATATATCTTTGAGAAAGCAATATCATGACAATACTAGTTTAACTCTTAAAGGATTGATAGTATACGAGAAGGCCATGTACAAGGCGTATCTTTCATTTTTCTAGCAGAATATATAACAGAAATGCTAAGGTTCAGATTTTTATGTGAAGGACTAGACAGAACAGGGAACAAAGTACAAGGCATATCTTTCATTTTCTAGCAGAATATTTAACAGAAATGCTAAGGTTCAGATTTTTATGTGAAGGACTAGACAGAACAGGGAACAAAGTGATTCAATTAACATGCTAAAGGCCACATTCATGACTGTAACTGTAACATGCTGAAATATACTCATTAAAGGAGAAAAACAAGCACAATTCCAATCCCTAAGGGACCGGGGAGGTTAAACCAAGCAAGTATGAGTCACATTGTCATTTTAAGACTAGAGGGCCTGATCACAATGTTAAAACAGGATGCAAATTAAAAGAGAACATTACTGATTTGGGTGAAGAGTGGACTGGAACTTACAGCAATATACATGACTGCATGAATTGAACCCAAAATGAAATTGCTGCACAAACCCAATTATTTAAACAATGAACTAGAATCTCTTGAAGTGACCCTAATGTATCCTATCAATGATGGGCAAAGAAGTAAGGCATAGAGTGAGTAAACTTTGGCATTTAGACACTTGACTTCTTACTACAAATTAAGAATTGGACCCCTAAACATTTGATAGCGCAAGTAGATAAAGACTCATAGAGACAGATTGACATAAACTCATAACAGGATAACATCGATTCACTTAGACCAAGTAACATCTACATCAATAGCAAAACAGAAATGAATTAGCTGCCACACTACCAATCAAATCACTTTTAACCTTCTAGAATGTTGGAAAAGAATAGACTTCAAAACAGAGGCATCTCTATACATATCAAAACATAAATGTGATATGCATGCATGTTTAATTTGCTGTCATGGGACTAATACCAAAATGATTTGTAACACATCCATGCCTTAAACACAAGCAAATAAATTGAATTCAAGAATTGGAGGCTGCAAAACACAAGTAGACAAATAGACATATTGAGTCATCTAGACTTAACTCTAGCAATTGATTTGATCCATTTCATCTCAAAACCAACCCCCCGAACATTATGACTCAGTAAACTATCAAGCAATAAAGCAAACTTACAAGATTTCCTTAAAATAGCACTACAATTAGCTATTCGACCAAGCAACCTGAAGGACCAGTGATGACATCAAAGGTTTAACAACTAGCATACTGAAATATCGAACATGGTTAATCCTTAATCATATACGAGACCTGGAATAATTTAAATAATTGTATTGAATCTTAATGTGTTCCACATAATTGACTAAGACAGCAAACAGGACACAAAAGGTTATCAACTTAGTAATTCAGGTAGAGACAAACAAAGCCATACCATTCACTACTGAAACATGTTCAAAGAGGAAAGCAAAATGGACGAGACAAGGAGTATTACCTATTTACGGGCAACGAACTGAGATGACGAGCTTGACGAGTAATATACTTACACCACAATGTGACTTTGAAATCAAGCGCCCTGACTTCTGAATCTGGATGAGGTTTTTACTGAAGCTGTGCGTGGTTAGAAAATAGCTATGCGAAATTGCCTAAGTTTTTTGGGTTTTCTTCCAATCTCAATCCGTTTTTCTCCCCTTCCCCCTTTGTAGAATAGCACTAACTCTATTTATAGCTCTTGATTAGGGTTTGAAATGGGGAAATCAGAGAGTAAATGGGAATAACTGGGTTTGATGCTATGCGTGGGTGAGGTTTTCGATGACACCGCGCGAAACGCTGCACCTTTTCAGGTTTTCGGGGTTGTGGTTTACTTTGGGTTGTCGGGTATGGGTTTTTGGGGAAGGTGAGGGATGGAGGCGAGAGGACACACGTGAAAGAGGATTGTCGAGGGGGGGCTAGGCGTGCTGTCGGTTTTTCGGCGGCCATCGATTTTGGTTTGAGGGGTTTCGGGCTTCTTCTTTTTCTTTTCTTGCAGAAGAAGAGAGAAATGAGATAGGGTATAAGGCAATTGGGGGCGCGTGCCCCCCACGCGCCCTTAATTAAAATTAAACATATATTATTATTATTGTTATTATTATTTTAATAAAATAGATAAATACTTTAAAATTATTAAAATTAAATAAATTGAATATTTTATGATATGGAGAGTAAAAATTCGGTGTCAACAACAACCTCTTGAATCGCTCATTAAAAATGCATATTTTGAAAATGAACTTTTCACGTACATTAAGTCAAATATCAAGTATCTACAACACAATAATTTAAAATTTTGTTCAAAAATCAAATAGATAGATTCAAGTATCAAAACCTTGAATTAAGTACATAAATTCAAGTATCAAATATAAAAAGAGTAAGAAAATAAAATTTAATTTGAGTATTAAGTATCTAATCAACTATATACTTTTGTTTTGATGTAGGTATGTTTTGTTTGATACATGAAAACATACTAGTTATGTCATTTGATACCTAGATGCATTTTGGGGATTCTTAAACAAATGCATTTTTGATATCAATATGCAGTCCTAACACATGTATTGGATGCAGATTATCTTCAGAGGAGATATGCTGCATTGTTATAGAGATATGGCAGCGACAAAGCTTGTGAAGGCTACATTAGCGCAATTGAGGATCCACCTACGCTTAGGGATGTTTTATTTCAGCCGGACAGAGAATGAATGGTTGATCATTCATAGTTTTTTCAGATTATATATTTCCCTTTTGTTTCCACAAATACAGCTAAAGACTAAAGTGGGCAATCTGTTTTCCCTTGTATTTTTTATAACTGGATTAGTTTATGCCTTTTTGCCCAGGTTATCGACTATTGAACTAGAAATATTATCAATACTAGCTGCAACTTTTTGTTTTGTTTATAATTGTTACTTGAAATTATTCATCGAATTGTGATAGTCTAAGCATTAACTTTTATAACATTAGTCAATTATCCATAATTAATTTCAAATTAAAGTTCCTGTTTTAATAAAGGTATCATGTATTTAATAAAAGGTATCATAAATTCAATTATCCATAATTAATTGTCCCGAAATATGAAAAAGTTCCTGTTTTAATAAAGGTATCATATATTTAACATGTAAAATTTTTGGAAAATTAAATTTTAATACTTGATCAATATGGAAGCATCAAGTAACAAACACAACTTGTCATTATATGTCTAATGGATAAATATGGAAGTATCAATTAACAAACACATCTGTTTAAGACAGTGTATCAAGTATCTAAAAATTAAAATTATATAAGTATCATTTATGTAAACTTTACCTGTCTTCTTGATACATGTATCAAAGAACCAGTTAATTAATTGAATTTAAGTATAAAATTAATTGGCCCAGTACTAAAAAAAAGGTTAAGAAAACACATGGCAAAAATATAGATTAAAATTCATATATTTTACTACAATACTAGGGGGAAAGAAAAAAAAATTTATCTATTTAAAACATAAAGACAACACAATTTGCCTTGATAATCTAAGCATTAGCTTCTGGAACATATGATTGAAATTTAAAGACACATAAAATTGATAGCATTACATCATGCCTTTAGAATTGTGATAATAAAAATCACCTATTGAGTAACTGTGAAATGTTTCTTCTATACATAAAAAAATTTTGTTCGTGTTTATAAGGATAGCAAGCAAAAAATTTACTTTTGTTAATTGAATTGAGAAGAAAATGTTTGAAATTTCTTCCCCTTTTTTGTTTAGTTTGAAAATAATAATAATACATTTGAAATTGGAATTAATCATGAAAAGATTGATTAGACAACTAAAAAATAAGAAGATTATGTAGATATTGATTAGAATACTTAAAAGGATATAGTTTAGGATAAATTAAGAAGGAGAGAAAAATAATAGTTTAGGTATCTACAAGTTGGAGAGAGAGTAGAAATAAGAGATTTTTGTAATTTTTTAGGATGATAGGGATTATTAAAAAATATGGTAAAATATGTTGTGTAGTTGTGTAATTTTTTCATGTAAATATCTAGGAAAAACTAAACTCATGTTCTTTTAAAGAAAACTATTTACATCCATATACCCTTTTATATTATAAGATTTACTAAAATGACAGATATTAGATATGTTATTACCAGTTGTAACATGTAACACTTCATGAAATAACGAAAATACCCCTAGAATTGACCTTGCGTGTAACGTGTCTTCCCTTGCTCCATTTGCAAATCTGAGACCAGATTTGCGATTAGTGCAAAAAATCGAGTCGAAAAATGGTCTCGAATCAACTTTAACTCGAAAAAATGCATTTTTTCAAGAATGCTCAAAACAGTGGGATTTTCGCATTCCTTCCACGACGCGGAACGATACTTGATTTTTTTGCGAGTTTTTGATGAAAAATGAGATTTCACAAAAAAGTGCCAAAAAGCACTAGTGTGCATTGTGCACTAGTGTAAGAAGGAGGCAATTTTTTTTTGGAGGGGCAATTTCGACCTTTTTCACACCCCATATCCTAAACTAAGTCAGTTTTTAATACAATTAAAGTTCAAAAACGTATTTCTTCTTCACATTCTTATGTTAAAAACAAGAAACTCTTGCCAGAACTTCAAGCGTAAAAATTCAAGAATAGTTAGGGCGTTCAAGATAATCCTTTCAATCTTCCAAGACTCATTCCAAGGAATGTAAGGTCATCCTAAAAAGTATTATTTTCGATAATATCTCCAGAAATAGAATTGGTTTCACCTATGAAATCTCAATATTTAGTTGAGATTTAATCCATGTGAACCTTGTAAAGTATGTTATTTTTCATGGAAAATTTCATAGATTCTTGAAGAGTATACGATTATTGGTCCCTATATGATCGAATAATGAATGGTTGATCATTCATAGTTTTTTCAGATTATATATTTCCCTTTTGTTTCCACAAATACAGCTAAAGACTAAAGTGGGCAATCTGTTTTCCCTTGTATGTCAAGAAAAGGAAAGACTAGTTTGAGTACCTTTAAGTTAAGTTCAAGAAGTGCATTTTAAAGACTTATTTTGCATATTAGCCAAGAAATTTTAGCATGATTTGAGTCACTGAGTTGATTCTAATTTTTAGTTAAGTTAAAGAAGTTAGATGAGAAAGCTAAGTAGTAAGTTGGGCTAAGTCCCCGAGAAAAAACTCATATTTTCAGAAGTTATAATTCTTTAAGTATGACTATGTAAAGTATTTTGGGAGTAGTATTAAACACCAGCATGGGTGAAAGCAGAATAAGTTACTCGAACTCATAAACTATGTAGCTAGCATAGGATAGGATTGTACTACGATACCTTCCTCTTTAGCCACTGAGATTGCCTAGATTTGGGATGGATCCACTCCCCTAGTTCTTCATCCCCTACCCTGGCAAAGTACGGGATGACTACAAGCCCTAGATAAAAGATTGCTCACTTAACGTATCAATTCTTACTTTTTTGGTCAATTCGAGGCCGAAATATTGATCAGGTGGGCAAGACGCTGTATCACCACGAAGCTCATAGTGGTGGTTGTCGGTTAGAGAAATTCCCCAAGTTAAGAAATTAATATTTTTCTTATTAGTTTTCAGCATGTTACTTTAGAACATAAAGTATTTATTATTATTGCTACTTTATTATGAGTTATGTTTATATCCTTTTTGAAGAAATGTTATGATATTCTGATTACTTGTTTTGACTATCTTGCATACCGTACATACCATAACTGACATCTTTAGGACATGTATCATTTTATGATGCAAACGCAGGTGACAAAGTTTCTTAGTAGCCGCTTCATTGAGAACCACAACTATCAGTTTTGGTGAGGCCTCTTCTCAGTCTGAGGCTCTATGGTTTATGTTTCTTTTCAACGTTTACTTTCAGTTCTGGCTACTTGGGGTTTGTCTCAGTAGTTCTTTCAGACAATTTTAGTAGAGATTCCGTAGACCATGTATTAGTATTTTAGTTTTCAGTTTATTCGGATATTGCTTAAGAGCTTTTCATTCAGTTATGCAGACAATTATGAATTATCTTATTGTTTCTATAGCTTTTCTACTATTATTAAGTCTTCCGCTGAGTAAGTAGCCAGGCCAAGTGATTCGCTTGGAACCAGAAATGATTTTCGAGTGCCGGCCACGTCCAGGGTGTAGGCTCGGGACGTGAAAAACTTAGTATCAGAGCACAAAGTTCAAGAGTCCTAGGGAATCTATGGAACCGTGTCCATTAGAGTTCGTATTATGGGTGTGAAACGCGCCACATCTATAATAGAGAGGCTACGGGACATTAGGAAGTGTCAACCTCATTTATCATTATTTGTCTCATGCTTCAGAGTATATCTTTGTAAAGTCCCTTCTAACTCGTGCGCTCATGTCATGTTTTTCAGATCATGCATCCTCGTAAAGCAATAGACCGGTAAGGGGCAGAGGACGACCAGCCAGGAGAAACGTAAACCAGCCTGGCCGAATTCCTAAGGAACCTAGAGGTCTAGCTATGCCTGTGGAGTAGCCACAACAAGCTGACATCACCAATGCTGAGCTTCGCCAGGCCACTCAGACTTTGGCTTAGGCAATCACCACTCAGGGAGGTCGCCAGGGAGATGGCAGGGATGATGGGGTAGATACCACCAGAGTTAGAGAGTTTTTGAGGATGAACCCACCAGAGTTCATGGGGTCCAATGTGAAGGAGGATCCTGAGAACTTTATTGAGGAACTTCAGAAGGTATTTCAGGTGATGCGTGTAGGTGATGTTAAGCAGGTTGAGTTGATTGCCTACCAGCTTAAAGGGGTAGCTAGACTCTGTTTGACTAGTGGAAAGAGAGCAAGGCAGATAGGGCACCAACTATTAGTTGAGAAGTGTTTGAGGAGGCTTTTTTGGGATAATACTTTTCCAGGGAGATGAGGCAGGCTAAGGTAAGAGAGTTTCTGAACCTGAAGCAGGAAAATATGAGTTTATGGGAGTACAGTCTCAAATTTACTCAGCTATCCCGTTATGCTCCAGCCATGATGGCAGGCATGCATATTAGAATGGATCTCTTCGTGTCCGAGCTCTCTCAAATGACCAAGAGGGAGGGAAGGAATGCGATGTTGATTGGGGATATGGATATAACCTATTTGATGACGTATGTGAAACAGGTAAAGGAGGAGAAGATGCAGGATAGGGAGGAGCTCAAGAGCAAGAGGGCCAAGACGTCAGGCCAGGAGTCAGGCAAGAGAGGGACCGGAGGTGGAAGTCAAATACTTGCATTTATTCATGCCTTGAATTCATCCTTGTCTTAATCATCATTTGAGGACGAATGATCCCAAAGAGAAGATATTCTTATACCCTAAAACTTTCAAGCCCTAGATAAAAGATTGCTCACTTAACGTATCAATTCTTACTTTTTTGGTCAATTCGAGGCCGAAATATTGATCAGGGTTTTCATTGTAGCACTCCCTCGTTCTCTTGATACCATCAAAATTACTCTTATCGCATCAAACTCGTGAAAAATAGTTTACAACCAAGGATATGAAAATAAGAGCCAAGAGGATAACCGCTTGTAAAGTATTTCTCTTTTGGATGAGTGTTCTTTTTTCTTTTCTACTACATATAAAAACTTCAAAAAGAAGCACTTTAACTAAAAATATTTTAAAAATTTTAAATTAAATAGCTTAAATTGTATATTAATTTTTATAAATAAATAACTGATATTTTATTAATTAAATTACAATTTTATTTTTATAAATAATTTAATATATGAAACTAAATTTTTTGTATCTTTCGAAATATTACACTAAAATAAGTACTTATGTAAATTTAAAAAATTTCCTATTTGGCTAATATGTTTTCTTTCTTTCATCCTTTTTCCGGTTTTCAGGTTTCACCTTTGCAATCTCCATTTGTTCCGCGTTAACAGAATAAGAAGAAAAAAAAAAAAAAAAAAAAAAAGATGTCGAATGCCATTTGCTCAAAGCTTTTAGATGAACAACGCGATGCGTGATTCGAAACTAGAGCAATGAAACGGTGGAAATCTAGAGCATTCCATGGAGGAGTTAAATGGTGGGTTGATCAAGTTGATGTGTTGTGTTAAGAATTCCGATTGGGGCCTCATTGGTTCGGAATCTACTGTTGCACGTCTCTGTTATCGAAATACTGGAATCAACATTGATCACAACAAGCCCTATGCTGAATTTTGGATAGGCATACACGAATCCGGCCCTTCCTATGTTGGCCACACAAAAAAATTGACATTGAAGGATTGGATTCAAAGAAACCCTAGTGTCCTTGGAGAAATCGTTGTGAAAAAGTGGGGTACCAATTTTCCCTTTCTCTTGAAGGTTGGTTTCATCTGTTTTTGAAATTTTAAATATTATTAAACATTTATGCAGTTTGGATCTCAAAAAAGTGAAAGGTGAAACATAAAAACTGGGACTGAGGAGTACATATGGAGTGTCTTTGTTTGATTTTCTGGAATTTGCATATGTTGATTTTTGCAACTGATACTCTTTTTTAATGTTTGTGCTGCCACCGGAACCCAACCCTTAGTTGAAATGACAAAACAAATCAGGGAATACTAACGGTTCTCTTAGCAAATGTTTAAAAGTTTTGATTTTGATCATGCTCTGTAGTAGCAGGATACTAATTTGTTATGTGCCAATGGTCCCTTATAGGATAAAAGGAGAAATTTTAATGAGTTTATAAACTAAATGGGTTCTCTCACCTATTGAATTGGCCTTTTGGTTTCGGCTCTCCTTTTCGTCTATAACAATAACATACCCACCAAGGGAGGTCCATGAAGGATAGAGCGTAAGCAGATCTTACACTACCTTGTGGATGTAGAGAGATTATTTTTGAAAGACTCAGCTCTAGTGCATCAAATCCAAGCTGAAGAAGAAGAAAGCATAGTTGTTAATAAAAGAAGTCTACAAGAAATAAATAATAACAACAACAAAATAGTGTGATAATTAAAATAAAATAAACAACATGTGGCAAGAACTACAAGAGTATGGCTAGTATTTCCACAGGCACTAATAAGCCTAAACCTACACATGGCAAGACAACTTTACCCTACTAATTTTCTACCATGATACACAATCTCCACTTATTCCTATCTAGAGTCATGTTCTCGATAATATGAAACAGTGTCATGTCCTGTCTAATCACTGATCCACAATACTTTTTCGGCCTGTTTCTACCCCTCTCATATCTCCTATAATCAACCTCTCACAACTCCTCGCTATAGTGTCGGCGCACCTCCTCTGCACATTCCCCAATCATCTTAGTCTTAGTTTCTCTCATCTTGTTCATCATAGAGGCTACTCCGACCTTCTCTCGGATAACCTCATTCCTAATCTTGTCGTTCCTAGTATGCCCACACATCTCTCTCAACATCCTTATCTTCGTAACATGTATCTTCTGAACATGTGAAATCTTAATTGGCCAACACTCCACCCAAAACAATAAGGATGGTCTAACCACCACTCTGTAGAACTTACCTTTAAGTTTAGGTGGTTCCTTCTTATATATATAATACTTAAATGGGAAGCTCCATAGTTGAAAGCTGAATTACAAAAATGTCCCTAATCATATTAAAAGTGATCATTTTGTCCTGATCATTTAATTATTAATTAATAGTTTAACACAATTCATCTAGTAAGTTACATTTTAGAAACTGAAACGCCAACCTAGCGTTAATTCTATCTTGTGTCTCATCAATCAGTACCATGTCATCCACAAATAATATACACTACGTAACCTTTTCTTGAGTAAACTGCGTCAACTCATCCATCATCGAGGCAAATAGATGTGTAGTAATTATTGTAGGCTGTTAGTGTGTAACCTTTTAAAATTATCATTTATCATATCAAACTTTTCATATTACAACATTTATTTGTTTGGTCTGTTGAGCTTCAATCTGTTATATTCTTTATTCTTTTCATATTTTTTCCACATTATAAACGCCATCACACAATATCAAATGTTTTTATTAGTTTATTCCTTCTCCTCCTCTGTTAGACTGCACAAAAAGTTACTACTATTGCCTTCTTATTTATTGAGTCCTACACAACATAAGGTAATACTGTTTCTTTTCCTTTGAACAAGATCAGATTCTACTTACTGCTTGAATATGACTTGTATTTTATTTTAATTATGTGTACAATAATTATTTCAATAATGTGTACAATAATATATTTTATTTTAACTATGTGATAAACTTTATTTTTTAGAAGATATCATGGTATTAATTTAAGAACACTATTCTTCACAATAGTAAAGGCCAAACGTGCAACGCACGTTCCAAGAACTAGTCACACAAGACGCTAGAGACAAGCCTCCATTTCATCCATGCTGCCTAAATGTGACGTATGACATCATCATCGATATCTCCGTATCCTGGAGTATGGACTTAAAATACTTAAAAACTTTCTCTCTTATAAATAGTCTGTGTGGCAAGCCTTACTTCCACGTCTGTTTCATTCAATGCAACACTGAATTTGCACTACCTATGTTGCGCGAACTCTTCATTTTTGTTGCCGAACCCATTTCGACACAACACTGGCGCAGATGTAGGTGTGGGGGGCGTATTGAATATGGTCAATCCCATCCAAATACTTTGACTAGAGTCAAGAATTAGACGGTGGAACTCTTGGAGGTTTTAGGGTTTTGGTGTTCTTGTTCCTTCATTCTTTGGAGGGGAAAAGAGAAGAGAAAAGAGAGGAGAGGGATTGCGGCTCAACGTTTTGATAGAGAGGGAGTAGGAATGAGATGAAATAATATAAAATTAGGGTTTGTCGAGTTCTTTGAAATGTCTTGTTTACCCTTTATGGGCTGCATGTTGCAATTAAAATTATTTCATTATTTGGGCCCAAGCACTTATAATGACATTTTGAGGATAAACATAAATAGACAATCTTATAAGATTTGTTTCATTTTGTTTCTATTTTTAGGTAGAACTCTTTTTCCTCCTCTATATATTATATTTGTATATTTACTATATTCAACAAAATATTTTTTATTTTATAAAATACCTTTTCATACAATAAATGTATATAATGAATATTTATTCCATAAATATATACCAAAAATATTATAATAAATTGGCGTCGCCAAAAATTATATTTATAGCATAAACAAATGTAATATTCTATATATAAAAAGTTTATATATATACACACACACACATATTTAATAAACAATATTTTAGAAAATATATCTCAAATTTAGAATATCTTTATAACTCTATTTTTATAATGTTGAATTTTTTTTAGTCGAATGACCCTGCATCCGTATCCACACTCGTATTCACACCCCAAATCTTAAATTTTAGAATTTGCCACATCCAACTCTCGAATTTGCACCTGTCTCAAATACCCGTTCCTGAGTCCTAGCAACTTAGTGCACAGTGCACTACAAATATTCTATTTTGGCTCTGCTCAACATGAACCCTTTGGACTTTAGAGTCTGTCGCAAACCTCCAACCTAGCGTTAATTCTATCTTGTGTCTCATCAATCAGTACCATGTCATCCACAAATAATATACACTACGTAACCTTTTCTTGAGTAAACTGCGTCAACTCATCCATCATCGAGGCAAATAGGAAAGATTTAAGAATTGATCCCTGGTGTAGCCCCATCTCAACTAAAAAGTGCTCTGAGTCTCTTTCTACCATTCTAACCCAAGTCTTTGCTCCATCAAACGTGTCTTTTATCACCCTAATATGCACCATCCAAACGCCCTTTGCCTCCAAACACCTCCAGAGAACGTCCCTAGGGACTTTGTCATAGGCCTTTTTCAAGGTTAATGAATACCTTATGTAGGTCCGTCTTCCTTTCTCTGTATTTCTCTACCGGTATCCGCACAAGTTGGAAGGGTACCATAGTCGAGCGGCCCGACATGAATTTGAAATGATTCTTAGAAATGGACACCCGCTTTCTCACCCTCATTTCCACCAC
The DNA here is from genome assembly GCA_000787875.1 of Solanum virginianum. NCBI lineage: Eukaryota > Viridiplantae > Streptophyta > Magnoliopsida > Solanales > Solanaceae > Solanum > Solanum virginianum. The sequence continues at coordinate 18,467 of DF363721.1, read as the reverse complement.
TCTCCCAAACCTACATACTTGTAGCTTTGATACCTCTGTAATTGTTCCAGTTTTAGGTATCACCCTTATTCTTGTACATTAGAACCATTGTACTCCACCTCCATTCGTCGCGCATTTTCGCAGTCTTACAAGTAAGTAGTAACATTAAACAATTCAATCAACCAATCCATACCTGCCACCAGAATTTCATCGGGTCTGGTTGCTCTTCCCCAGCTCATAATGCATAAAAACTACTAGAGTGACTCCAATTATGACCTTTGATATTGACATTTTCTGAATCTGACAAAATCCAGATTAATTTTCATACATTTTAAATGAGTGAAAGTCTTATATACATGTTTGCATAAAAACTACTAGAGTGACTCCAATTATGACCTTTGATATTTACATTGTCTGCATCTGACAAAATCCTGATTAATTTTCATACATTTTAAATGAGTGAAAGTCTTATATGCATGTTTGCATAAAAACTACTAGAGTGACTCCAATTATGACCTTTGATATTTACATTGTCTGCATCTGACAAAATCCTGATTAATTTTCATACATTTTAAATGAGTGCAAGTCTTATATACATGTTTGTCTGTATGGCTAAATAGGTTTCTAACATTACTTTTGTCTTTAGGTATTATCTGTTGCCAAAGCTTTGTCCATACAGGCCCATCCAGACAAGGATTTGGCCACTTCTCTGCATAAAGAACAGCCTTCTGTATACATGGATGACAATCACAAACCTGAGATGGCTTTGGCACTGACTCAATTTGAAGCTTTATGTGGGTTTGTCAATCTTGAGGTACACGAGGCCTTAGGGTTTATTATAGCCTAGTTAATATTTGGAGTGTTGATCGACTTTCTTACTTCCAAATGATGCACATTTCAGGTGCATATAAAATTACTATTCCTTATAAGTGATGCTGGTTGAAGCACTTTTATGTAATAATCTGGAGCCCTAAGATTATTTCAAATGGCAAAGGTTATGGGCCTTGTAACTTAGGTCACAAGTTCGAGCTATGTGCTATGCGACTAAACCTAGTATTTAAGTGGAGAAGGGTAAAGGGCGGGCCCATTATCCTGAGTTTCGAGGGCTAGGTGTGTCCTAAGGGTTGTCGCATGACAAATTCCTTAGTCATTAAAACAGCGTATGTGGTGCGGTTGAGAGGCTACGGTGCCCATATTTGACAAACAATAAGATAATAAGATGACTCGACTGCTGCTATGTACACATACCGTCGCATTGGAAATTTGATATTTTGTCAGTCTTTTCTTCATTGGCAATATCATGAGTGTGAACCTGTCCTATTAAAACAATTATTGTGAATTGTTTAAAAGTAGATGTTTCTTTTGTTTTGTACTATTTAAACATTTCCTTCAAAAAAAAAAATAATAGTATGAATTTGAGCTTGTGGTTCCTCCCCTGACGGTCAGATGTCGAAATTTTAAACTTAAGAGAGCTTTTTCCATCCCGCCTTCCTTGTCAAGGTGAAATGAAAGGGTGCTAAGTGAGTATTCTGGTTAACATGACTTTTTTTTTTTTTGGTTTTTTTTTTTTTTTTTTTTTTTTTTTTTTTTTTTTTTTTTTTTTTGTGTGTGTGTGTGTGTGTTCAAATTGTGCAAATTATGCAAGACTGCTGGTATGTTTATTCTGGTTGACATGCATCTTGTTATGAGAGATCTCATAATGGGGAAGGGCTCATAGAGTTGGATCCAAAGATTTGAAGTTAGTGGGTATGATGTTGCAATGACAATGAGTAGGAACTATGTGTAAATGTATTTTTTATAAAAAAAAGTTAAACTATAAATGTATAGTTCAAACCAATAGGCAGGAGTTAATGTCGATCCACCATTGGCAGGACAGGCAGTTGTATACCTTATTCATGTGGTTGATTTTCTCAATAAACAAAATTATTGTGCTCCTTTACTTGAGTTGATGAAATAGACTTAAGTTCCATGACTATAACAACTACATCTCAATTTCAAACAAGTTACTAGAAGTTGTCTATATTTTCTGTTGGTATGTAATCTCTGACTAGATTAGGAATGAAGATACGTGGGGCAAGGTGGAAATGACCTTCATGGTGGACAAAATAGGAAACGAGTCTGAGATGGTTTGTACATGTGAAGAGGAAGAGCACAAGTACCCAGTGAGAAGGTTGGAGGGGTTGGCAATGACAGGTCTTAGGAGAGTTAGAGGTAGACTGATGAAGAATTGGGGAGAGGTGATTAGACAGGATATGATATATCTTCAACTCACCTAAGAACATGACCCTAAATATGAGAGCAGTGAGTCTCGATGATTAGGGTAGGGTTAGTAGGTAGTCTAGCGATTTCTCTTTTCAGTTGGGAGATGATGGGGTTCTGGTTTAGATCACCTTCTCTCTTCCCTCTTCTCCTTACCATTTTTATTATCACGATTACTATTATTATTATTCGTAGTAGTAGTAGCATCTTATTCTTCAATTTTATTACTATTGTTGTTTATTTTTCTTTGAATATCTTACTATTTTTGTTGTCAATATTTTTCTTCAATATTTTCATCATACCTTTTCTGTTCTTGTATTTTTCAAATCTGTTTAGAAAAATGTTTCTCTTGAGCCAAGGGTCTATCTAAAACGGCCTCTTTATCCTTCCAAAGGTAGGGTAAGATTTGTGTACATTCCACTATCTCCAGGTAGGGATATGTTGTTGTATATAAATCTCTGACAAGACGAAAAAGACTCCTAGAAAACACAGGACCTTAAATGTACTAAAACAGTACATGACTATTTTTTCGATTGTGATAACAAGTATATTAAATTTTTTCCAGGAGCTCAAAGTGATTGTTCGTACTACACCTGAGATTGTGGAAGTGATTGGTAATGCAAAAGCAAAGCAAGTCTTAGACTTGAATGAGGATGATGGAAAGGAGAAAATTAGATTACTACTGCAATCAGTATTTACTGACATAATGACTGTTCGCAAGGACGTGATTGCTGAAGTGTTAGCCAAGCTGATTCGTCGCCTAAACTTTGACCAGGTAATCCAAATTGATATGTGACCAAACTTGGGCATTAGTTGGATGTGTCCTTTTTGTTCTTCTGTGTGGTCATAAGTTGTTCATTTGGACAGTAATTCTCTTAGGTTTTGACAATGTTTGGTCCTTATTGTCATATTTATGTGTTTGTGTCTTAGACCAATCTCTTAACATAAAGATATGCTTGTATGCCTCTACTAACTTACATTTAGACTCTTTAGATTGTAGGAATGTGGATTCAAGGGATTAGTGTATCTAAACTTTTTATAAATTTGGGTATGGGATTTTGGATCTTAATACTATAGTTGATCTATCTTATCCATGTTCAATCACTAAAAAGAAAAGAGAAAAAATTTGATATCTTACACGTTGCTTTGTATAATTTTAGCAGAAACGGAATTGGTATAAACTCCATCAATTTGCTTTTGTTGTGCAATTTTCTGCTAAGGAGCTAATTTGCTTGCACATGATTTGCATCTCAGTTGCTATACTTATCCTTGCAATGTCAATGATTCAGTTTTCCTTTGTTTCCCGTTATGGTTGAACCTTGGATGTGTCAATAGTTTTTTTTTTCCATTCGCGGAAGTGACTCTTGACTGTATCTGCTGCATCAAGTTCTGTCATTTTTTAAAAGATGGGAGACATGTTTTGAGTTTCTATTACTTTTGTTGATGCATGATTCTTACGTGAATTATGTGGTTGTGCTGAACTGCTTGCGGGCTCCTTTTGCATAACTCGTGCTGCTTAAATTCAGCTTTCTGATTGCCTCTTATTTTTATGAATCTGTGCATTCATCTTTCATGTTTGTAGGCGAGGCATCTAACTGACAAAGAACAACTGATTCTACGACTTGAGAAGCAGTATCCAGCTGATGTTGGTGTCTTAGCTGCATACTTGTTAAATTACGTGAAGCTCAACCCTGGCGAAGCTTTATGTTTAGGCTCAAATGAACCTCATGCTTATTTATATGGTGAATCTATTGAATGCATGGCAAATTCAGATAATGTGATACGTGCTGGTCTAACTCCAAAGCGACGAGACGTTAAGATACTTTGTTCAATGCTCACATACAAACAGGTACTGTCAGATACCATTAAGTTTTTTACTTTATTAGAGCCAGATTTCACGAGGAATGCAGCATTCATTGAGAAGATTGTATAGTGTTATCGCGAATTTATTCTCTTAAATGCAATGCATTCGTTGGGCGTCTCTTTACCTATATAAATCTCAGTTTTTCTGTTTGCAGGGTTTTCCTGAAATTCTGAAGGGTACTGTGGTTAATCCCTACACAAAGAGATACCTCCCTCCTTTTGATGAATTCGAGGTGGACCGTTGCATTCTTCCCAAAAACTCAACTACTGTATTTCCTTCCATTCCTGGTCCTTCCATTTTTTTGGTCGTGGAGGGAGAGGGAACGATGAGGACATCATCGGACAAGGTAGTTGCTGAAGGTGATGTCTTATTTGCATCTGCCAATACCAGTGTTACTGTTGCAACCTTGTCTGGTTTGCGTCTATATAGAGCAGGAGTTAGCAGCAGGTTGTTTGGTTCTAAGTAGTGTATTTAATTCTAAGAATTGGTTCAAATACCAGGAATTTTACACGGATAAATTTGTTAAGAGTAGAAGTGATACTAGTGGTAAATGAATTCTTCTCGCGTAAACATATTTTCTCCCAATTGTTTTGACATTTACATGAAAATGACTCCCTTTCTTTTTTCAAAACAAAATACAGTTCATAGTAAAAACCGCAGCTAAACTATCACTTTTTTTTGCGATTTTCAAACTTCAACTATTCATTGTATTATTTACTTATCATTTTTGTTTAATGGATTTCATATCTCACTTATCACACCCTTTGTATTAAACTATAGCTGATGTTGATTTAGTGTACACATGTCTATTATTGATTGGTTGAATAAATATTTGGCCAACTCAACATTGAGGTGTATTTTAATATAAAAGAGTGATGTTTAAGAAGACAAAGAAAACAATAGATAATTCAGGTAAAAAAATTGCTACAAAAATAAAAGTTTTGACGTATCAAATTTTAATCTTATGTTGACAACTTCTAAAAGAATATTGTATTATTAATATATTCCAAGAATGTTTTACTGGATATTTGAATAATGTTAATATTCCATCAATATCTTATATCTTTTTTTGGGAATTAGATTTTATTAATCTCCAAAGTAAGTTGTTACAAATCTAAGCCAGCAACTCACTGGCTATCTCAGAAAAGACTTGAAGATAAAGATTTAAAAGTTATATCTATATAATAGTAACCTAACTGGATCCGTAGGTCTAACACAACACACATGCTATTTTCCGGGCATTATCCTCTATTGTAGTCTCTGTCTTTTGGAAAATTCGAGTATTTCTTTCCTTCCAGATCGCGTATATGAATCCAGTGTATATTAATTGCATCATTTGGGCCTGACTTCTCTTTCCTCTAGTTTCCATGATGATCCATTGCTGTCTTGTATTCCAATCTGCCTCCATAGGTTGGTTGATATTTATCCATCTCAGTAATCTTCCCCATAGTGCTTGCGTATACTCACATTCACAGAATAAATGGTCTCTTGTTTCATCAGACAAGACACATTGTGGATCTATCCACATTCTCCATTTCAGCAATCTATCAGTTGTAAGTAGCCTGTTCTGGATTTGCAGCCAGAGAATAATGATTGCTTTTGGCCTTGCTGGGTTCCGACATACCAATTTTCTCCATTCTACCTTGGTGTGTTCTCCTAACAACTGGTGATATGCTTGCCTGATCTTGCTTCCCCTGCAGCCATTGTCTTGCTGTAAGATGTGTAGATGGGCTTTTGCTCCAAGAATCTTCTTAACCATCCAGCACGCTTGTATTGGGACCTTTGGATTTGTCATGTTGTGATCTTTGATATAATAACTGTGGATCCACTTAATCCATAGTTTGTCCTGCTTTTGCTCAAATCCCAACATAGTTTCAGAATTGCTGCCTTGTTCCAGAGCTTTAGGTTCACCATATTCAGACCACCAGCCACCTTTGGAGTGCACATTTTTTCCCATGATACTAGAGCTTTCTTTGTAATATTGTTAGCACCTGACCATATGTAGCTTCGACAGAATGCTGGTATTGTTTTCATCACCTTTGCAGCTATGACAAACATTTGTGCCCAGTTTGCTTGGATTCCAAAAATTACTGATCTGACAAGTTGAATTCTCCCTGCATAAGATAACTTTTTTGCTGTCCAAAATGTAATTTTTGCTACTATTTTTCCAATCACTGGATGCCATTGGATCACATTGAGTTTCTTGGTGGACAATGGGATTCCTAGGTATCTGAATGGAAGAGTACCAAGGCTATATCCCAACATTTGTTGTATTTGTTCCCTTACTACTTCAGATACCCCTCCAAAATACAGGGCACTTTTTGAAAGATTTGCTTGTAATCCGGATGCTTCTGTGAACTCCTTGAACTTGGTATGAAGCATATTGACTGATATTTGATCTCCTCTTGTGAACATGAGTAGGTCATCTGCAAAGCATAGGTGTGTGATCTTAAGCTTGCTGCACATGGGATGATATTTGAATTGTTTATGACTTGCTAGCTCATGTAAATTCCTGCTCAAGTACTCCACAACTATAGCAAACAGAAAGGGAGACATTGGGTCCCCTTGACGTAGTCCTCGAGCAGCCTCAAAAGGTTTGGTTTGCTCTCCATTTAGTACAAATGAGTATGAGACAGTGGCAACACATTTCATTACCCAACTTGTGAACTTACTGGGAAAGCCCAGAGCTGCCATAACTTGTTCCAAATAGCACCAATCAACAGTGTCATACGCCTTTTGAATATCCACCTTTATCATGCACCTAGGCGAGATATTTTTCCTGTTATAAGCTTTGACTAACTCATGCGTTAGAATAATGTTGTCAGCCACTTTTCTTCCTGGTATGAATCCTGCCTGAGTTTCTGAGATCACTTTGGCTATTACCTGTTGAATTCTATTAGCCAGTACTTTGGCTATAAGCTTATAGAGGACTGTGCAACAGGCTATTGGTCTGTATTCCTTAATGGAAGCCGGATTAGGCACTTTGTGCAACAATGTGACTGCTGTACAATTCACTGCTTTGTAGAGTTTACCGGTAAGGAAGAATTTCTTTATTGCTGCATAAACATCTTGTTTGATCACTGGCCAGGTTTTCTTTAAGAACATCACATTATACCCATCAACTCATGGAGCTTTGTCATCACCAATTGAGGCCAATCCTTCATCTTTGAGCAAAGCATTACCCTTTGTTGGTGATTCAGTGTTGGTCCTTGCTTCATGATACTTTTGTTGACCGCTTTGGTACTTGTTGCTGCAGTTCCCATTGGTGATTTGTAAAAGGAGATTATCTCGTTTTGGATTTCATTTAGATCCACCAATTTTTCCCCATTTGTTGTTGTAAGCTCTACAATTTGCTTCCTGTCTTTATCACTGCTGAAAAATACTTTGTATTTGAATCTCCCAATTTGATCCACATGGCTCTGGATTTCTGTTGTTGTATGCTTTCCTCAATGTTGCTCCATTTTTCCAACTGTTCTCTACCTTTGCTATATTTCATTGTATTGAGTAGAGAGTTGTTGCTGTGTGTTATGTAATATAGATTTAAGTTGTATCTTCTCTGCTGTCCATTTATAATATGCCTTGTTCAACTGATTCAGGTGGGGTTTCAAATATCTTATATCTAATATTATATATTTAGCTTACAAATTATATGTACATATCATACTAAACAAAATAATTATACCTATTATTTTGATATGTCCCCAATATATTCTAATACATATGTTACGATTTATTCCCTAAATATATTTATTTTATATTTTTTTAGAATATACAAGATGTTTCTGTTAAATGTATCTGATTTGTTCTTATTACTATAATATAATATAATTCATTAAATATGATTTATACTGGACTGAAGATGAATAAAATTTTCGGATAATTTGTTCGAATGGGATGGATATGAGTACTTCTCTTCCAAATGTTATGGAAAGCATTTAGCACGATAATATTAATTTGAGTTGCGTAATAGGAAGAAAATATAGAGGGATAAATATTTTTTAGCTGGAAAATAAAAAGGAATTGATTTGAAGTTCATCAAATTTTTTGTATTGCAACAATGATGGAATACTGATAAAGCATGTCAAACAGCTGCAATAAGTCATTTTTATTTAATCCAGGCAGAGCTAGTTTTAGCAAATAATTTCATGGAGATTACTGGTACTTCCAACCTCAATTGGAAACACACCCGCAAAATATCATGACCTCAGATAGGTGATTAATAACAACATCACATGCAACATCTCACCAACCATGATGTTACACCTAAATCAACAAATTATGCACAAAAATTAACTGATGAAGACGAAAAAAATCACACGAACAAAAAGCTACTCGGTTGTAAATACATTGCCGGAGATTGTAAACATGCACATTCGTGATAGCTCTAATTCCCGGTGAAGCAACTAAGTATCGTCTCAGTCCAACAAAACAGAAAACTCGAGCCAATTCACTTAGCTATTAAAACACTTGCACATCATTGCTTCACTTCCAAGCAAGGACAGTTCATGATCTGCTTTCAGAAAGGAGACTTTTAAGCAGTTTGAAACTCATCTTAGTTCCTCTGTGTTGAATTTATTCCATGCTTCCTGTTATCAAAATTCAGGATCTCATTTAGAACAGCATCACTGATGGTTCCTAAGCATAATATGCCATTTGACAGATAACAGTACTTACTCCACACTAGAAAACACAATACTAAACTGAGAAATATGCTAATAATTGGCACATTCAAAAGGTAATACCAGATTTTGTGAAATATGACTGCATATGCTACAAACATAGACTGCTCATTCACTTCTTCACTCTTCCTTTTTTTTTTTTTTTTTTGGGGGGGGGGGGGGGGGGTGAGCTTGGGGGGCTGGATTCAGTTGGTACAAAAGGAAAAGTTGTAATAGCTACTTCAGTACAAAAGGATAAGTTTGTAGTTGCTACTTTCCAAGAGATATGGAAGTAATGTTAACCAAAGGAAATGATTAGTAGTAACTTCTCAAGAGAGATGGAAGCACTGTATAAGTGAATGGTGATACTTTCTTTTAATTTGTCCCCCTAATCATATGGAGGAGAATTTTTTGGTGTACAACAAAATTTGAACCCTTCCGCTCAAAGATTTCAGCTGAATTAATTATATGGATTCCATAACCCCTCCATAAGGATGATGCAGACAATGATATATCCAGGCACTAGTTCATTTACTGCAAATTCTTAAAAACAAACAAGCCAAAATTCTGCAGTTTTTGCCAACAGTACATCCCAAGGGCAAGGGCAATAGTACATGTTTAGTTTGAACTGCCAAGCAAACTAAGCATTTAGCTTAATTAGATGGACTCCCTTGGAGATGTCATTTAAATTATAAAGAGGAATAACTTTCATGAGTGTTACTGCTCTTCAACCTTTCTGAAAAGTCAATCTGCTTCTCTTTCTTCTATGAAGTCCTTGATATCTATTCCTGTCCAAATTGAGCAGCTAACACTTATCTCTACTCTCCTCCCTGACCAGAGTCCCTGCTCAACATCTCTCAGGAGAAAAAAATGTTGGGTGTTTGGGCTGCTCACTTCCTATGTGAAGACCCAAATAAGGCCCAATATATGCAAGCCCATTTTGATGAAATTGAAGGGTTTTATCT
>DF363722.1:10584-33720 GCA_000787875.1 Solanum virginianum | reverse complement strand
TAGAACAATAAAGATAGACACATGATTAGCGTAAAAAGCTCATTCTTGTAATATTGTAAAACGAAAAAGTTACATGCAATATAGTAAAATAAATAAAAGAAAAGATAATAACCAAGTAAACAAAACAAAACAAAAAGGATAAATAAAATAGTTTATCATACACTCTAAAATAAATCATATATGTTTTATTTACTATCACATGTTGAAAATATATTTCCTCAAGATTTAGAAAAGCTACCACTTACAAAATCTATAACCTAAACAAGTTACAAAAAAAAAAAAAGATTAGTTATGAGACTTCTAACATGTATTACAATAAATAAGATACAAACTACTCATGCCACAAAATTTAGTAATTCAACCAAGTAAACATATTCTCGAGTTGTCAAATAAAATGAAAATTGATAATATTAATGACAAAGGAAAAGGAGAGTAACTTGGTTGCTCTCCATAAAATGCTTAAAGTGTTTGAATAATATCACCATAAAGAGAAAGCTAATACAAAAATAAATAAATAAATAAAATAAGGACAAGGAGAATAGAAGAACTAACTCGATCGCTTCCAAATCATATGTCTAAAGGGTCTAGGCAATATAGAAGTACAAAAAGGAACCTAATGTGGTGATCAAGAGACTGGCATATGGTAAAATGCCAAACTACCAAAAGTTTCATAAAAATAACTAATGTGGAGTTATGAACAATAGAAGGCAGTCCATAATGATAAGCCGTCTAATATTTTGAAAGATCCACTAATAAGTAATATTCTAGTCATCCTTCATGAATTATAACATTTCACATAACGAAATAAATTATTAGTAAACTATACTCCACTTTCATTAATCTGATGACAAATATAATGTGAGAGATTAAACAAATAATAAATTAACCATATATAAGTTGAAGTTAAAAGAGTGGGATCAGGATGCGACAAGGCTAGCAATGGGCCCAATGCGATGTTACTCCTTTTATTCCATTTTTATAAATCGGCTCTTTTAAATATCTAAAAAGAGATTTTAAAAATCATAAAAGAAATTATTCAAGAGTACCAAATAAAATGAATCAATATTTTTTAAAGTCATGCCAAACTTAAAATATGAATATTTTGATGTTTGAATTTAATTAAAGTACACCTATAATTTAGCATAATAGTAAAATGTTATCAAGTTTTTGAGACATTTAAAAGAGTGACTACTAAAATTAGAATAAGAGGGAGCAACAAGTTTGTTTTATTTTTATAAAGCACTGCGTGCGCTTTATACAAGAAATCAGTTATAGCCAATTTGTCTTTCATCATTTCCCAAAACGTACCTAGCCCTTCTGGAAGTAATGACTACACTTGTGCTCCGCTTCAAGTGTTGATTCCTCCTTTTATTGTGGTTGGACTCCAGACGACATTATCTCGTTGTGTGGTACTTTTTAAATTGACGATGAAGCCTTTTGCTTGGGATAACGATTTCACTTGAGCTCTACTTCTCGCATTGGTCCTTCACTCGTTATGATTGGACTTTATATCAAAGAACTTGATATCAACACCTCTAAAAATCATCAGCTAAATAGACTTAGAACTAGAACTTTGAGTTTTCAATCTCGCCGCAAAAGATATTTCATGGTCGAATTTGGTAGTATTTGGAGGTGGTTCTAATAACAAAACTGATGAGTTGAGAGGATGAATGCTTGATATTTCTTGATTATCTATATATTTTTGCTTGATTATTTTTTTAATTTGCCATGTATGTATGCATTTAGGCTGCCAACTTTTTTTTCTATGGGATTAAGAAGGTTATTGTATGTGTATTGTTATTCGTGTATGTATCTATCCCTCTTAAGCCTCTGTATTGCTGCACCTATTGTCTTTTTATGAAGAGAAACAAAAAGAGTTGTTGGGGTGGAAGCAAGAAAGGAAAAAGAATAATCAATTCAAGAGAATAAAATTTTCAAAGTAAAGAGATTATTGGAAAGATAAGATTCAACATATGGAAGGAAAATTAATTAAGTAAAATTCTTCCAAATATGAAAAGATTTGACCAAGTTTAAAATTTTAAAATTTGAGATATAATTGGGGCTAAATAAAATTGTACCAAAATATATAATATAAATAACAACTAAATTACTACGTAAATAAATTTTACTAAATCACTAATTATATTTATTATAAAATAAAATAAACCAATGTTATTTATGATAAATTAATAACTTATAAAATTCATTTATAAAACAAAATAAATTATAAATGCCAAAAGTGAGTAAATAATAATAATAATAATAATTTGTAAATTATGAATACGAAACTATACAATTTCTCGGGAAAAAATTAAAATATAAACTCATACAAGTAATAAAAAATATTTTTAAATATGCTTAAATAATCGAATAACATAAAAAAAGGGTTAAGGTGGTCAAAATTGGGTGTCAACAGGTATCATGAAATCCATCATAAAAGCTCATAATAGTTCATAGTTTCATAACTCAAATCATGCATAGTCTCAATAGACAAAAATCAATTCATGGAATAAGGTTAAAATAGATATTCATGTATAATCAATCAATACTTGATACAACCCCAACATAATTTATTTTCATATTTCATAATAAAAGATACCCATAAGTAATACAACTTGAAATCATGTAATTTTCATAAAAAAGAAAGGTTGGGCTCCATGGGTGAAAGGATCCATGGATAAAGACCCACATAACTTAAACCTTAAATTTCTTGAAATTGAGTTGAGGGTAACTTGAAGCTTGAGATGGGTTCTTGAGTTCCAAAATTGAGCTTGAAATCCTTGAATTTGAATGAGAGATTTGATAACTTCTTGGAGAAGTTTTAGAGAAGGTTTTATGAGTTATAGAGTTGAAAAATGATTGAGTATGGAAGATTTCACATTTGAATGGGCATGTGGCTATTACCCCAATGCCTTGGACGAAATGCGAAAATTAGAGAAAATTTTACAGCAATCTGCATCCCAGACACGCAGGCACAACTCACACTACTCGACGCGCCTGGAGCGCGGACAACCATTGAAATTCAAAAAATTAGCAAATATTATTTTTCGCTACGAGTCTTCTAAAACCCAGGTTTTACCTATTACCCACTCAATTTTCCCCTGGATGATAGTGCACACTCATGTCATAATCCTTAAGGAGTTGTAACCACCTTCTTTGTCTCAAGTTAAGATCTTTTTATGTGAATACATAAGAATATGAAGTCAGATTTCTGAAATCACGCATGGATTTTGAGAGATATGAAAATTAGATTATGGGTCATTCCGAAGCATACGAGTGGTGTTTCAATATCTCCCCCTTGAGAACATTCATCTCCAGATGTTAAAGAAACATGCGTAAGAGAAGTAATTATGAAGATTTCAGCCTGATATAAATGCGACAAATGCACTTAAACATTATTTTCAAAAAGTCTCAACATGAATGTCAAAAATCACCATAAACTTGTTACCATAAATATGAATGCATGCAAAATGACGTGAGGGCTGAAATTTAAGACTTTATATCATAGATAGGACTTAAGTTATTACCTTCGGCTTGAGTAGAGTAGAAGAGGTATGAGTATCACTTTTTCATGTGTGCTTCGGCTTCCTATGTGACACTTTCAACTTGTTGATTCCTCCAAAAGACCTTGACGGATGTTACATCTTTTTTCCTCAACCTTTACACTTGCCTATCGAATATTTTCGCTGGGACCTCCTCATAGGTCCAATTATCCTCCACAACACCCACAACTTCTAAGGGAACTATAACACTTGGGTCACCAGCACATCTCCTCAACATAGATACATGGAAGACCGGATGAACCATATTCATCTCCATAGGCAAATCCAATTCATATGTAACCTTACCAACTCTACTCAAAATTCTATAAGGACCAACAAACCTTGGGTTCAATTTTTCTTTCTTGCCAAATCGAACCACACCCTTCATGGCCGAGACCTTCAAGTAAACCCAATCATCCACATTAAACTTAAGATCTCTTCTTTTCACATTAGAGTGAAACTTTTGTCTACTTTGGGCCGTCTTCAATCTCTCTCTTATCAACCTCACCTTCTCCAAAGATCCCATGACCGAGTCCGAGCCTAACAAAGTCATCTCCCCCACATCAAACCACCCAACCAGGGATCTACAATGTCTACCATATAAAGGTTCAAAGGGAGCCATGCTAATGCTTGAGTGGTAGATATTGTCATAAGAAAACTCAATAAGTGGAAGATGTTCATCCCAACTACCCTTAAACTCCAAAACACGAGCTCTAAGCATATCCTCAAGAGTTTGGATAGTCTTTTCTTGACCATCCATTTGAGGATGAAAAGTCGTGCTAAGCTTGATCTTGGTACCAAGACTGTTTTGGAAGGATCTCCAAAAATGAGAAGTGAATTGAGCACCATGATCCAAAATGATTGACAAGGGTTTGAGGATGAAAAGCAGTGCTAAGCTTAACCTTGGCACCAAGACCTCTTTCGAAAGACCTCCAAAAATGAAAAGCAAATTGAGCATCCCGATCTAAAATGATAGACAAGGGTACCCCATGCAATCTAACCAACTCATGAATATACAACTTGGCATAATCTTCGACACCATAAGTTGTTTTAACCGATAGAAAGTGAGCCGACTTTGGTATTCTATCTACAATAACCTAAATAGAATCAAAGTGTTTTCTAGTCTTTGGCAACCCAACCATAAAATTCATGTTGATCTCTTCCCACTTCCAACTAGGAATTTCTATGTCTTGGGCTAGGCCACCTGACCTTTGATGTTTGGCTTTCACTTGTTGACAGTTGTGACACCCAGCTACGAACTTGGTAATATCTCTCTTCATACCACTCTACCAATACACCTCCCTCAAGTCTCTACATATCTTTATGGAAGTGGGATGAATATAATAGGATGAATTATGAGCCTCTTTCAAAATTAACTTCCTCAAGTCATCAACATTAGGCACACACAACCAACCTTGGTACCTAAGGACACTATCTCCCCTTGGAAGAAAACCTCCACTTTAACATCCTTTACCAAGGCCTTCAACTCTAGCAAGGTGGGGTCAAGGTCTTGTTTTGACTTGATTTCTTCAATCAAAGAAGATTTGGAACCTCAACAACCATTATACCACCATTATCAACTTCATTCAACCTAACCCCCAACCTAGCCAATCGGTGAACTTCTTTAGCCACCTTCTTGTTATCGACATCAATATGAGCTAAACTACCTATGGACACTTGACCTAGAGCATCGGCCATAACATTAGCTTTGCCGGGATGATAGTGCACACTCATGTCATAATCCTTAAGGAGTTGTAACCACCTTCTTTGTCTCAAGTTAAGATCTTTTTATGTGAATACATATTAGAGACTCTTGTGGTTGGTAAACACATCTACATGAACCCCATATAAATAATGATGACAAATTTTCAAAGCAAACACCACGACCGTCAATTCAAGATCATGGGTGGGATAATTTCACTCATGCGCCTTAAGTTTCTTAGAGGTATATGCTATAATAACCTTGCCATTTTGCATCAAAACACACTCTAAACCAATTCTTGAGGCATTACAATAAACCACAAACCCTTCTGGTAGAGCCAAGATAGGAACAAAGATAAGCTTGTCTTTTAAAGTTTGAAAACTCTTTTCATATTCATCAGTCCAAATTAAACCACGAAACCTTCTGGCCCTTCTGATAAAGTCAAAATAAGGGCGGAGATAAGCTTGTCCTTCATAGTCTAAAAACTCTTTTCATATTCATCAGTCCAAATAAATTTTGCCTTCTTTTGGGTCAACTTAGTCATAGGGGAAGCAATAGAAGAGAAATCATTCACAAACCTCCAGTAGTAACCTACTAAACCCAAGAAACTCCTAATATCAGTCAAAGTCAAGGGTCTAGGCCAATTCTTTATCACCTCCGTCTTCTTAGGGTCCATTTTAATTCCATCACCCGACACCACATGCCCTAGGAATGCAACCTCTTTCAACCAAAATTCATATTTTTCATATTTAGCAAACAATCTATCCTCTCTCAAAATTTGCAACACCACCCTCAAATGATTCATATGTTCTTCTTCACTTTGGGAATAAATCAATATATCATCAATAAAGACAACCAAAAACATGTCAAGGTAGGATTTAAAGACCCTATTCATGAGATCCATAAATATTGTCGGTGTATTAGTCAAGCCAAAAGACATTACCACAAACTTAAAGTTCCCATACCTAGTCCAAAAAGCCGTCTTGGGAATATCGCACTCCCTCACTCTCACTTGGTGGTATCCGGATCGAAGATCAATCTTAGAAAAATGACTAGTCCCTTGTAGTTGATCAAAAAGGTCATCAATCCTTGTAGAAGGTACTTGTTCTTTATAGTGACACTATTGAGTTACTGGTAATCAATGCATAATCTAAGGGAACCATTTTTTTACAAGCAACACCGGTGCAACCCAAGGTGACTTGCTAGGCCTTATGAAATCCTTCTCCAATAAATCCCTCAATTGATTCTTCAACTCCATCAAGGCCATACAGTAAGAGGGAGTGGAAATGGGTTGTGAATCGGCGAGGAGGTCCATACTAAAGTCTATTTTTCTTTTGGGAGGAACACTGGGAAGCTCATCAAAAAAGACATCAAGAAAGTCATTGACCACCGAACTGACTTAATGGGAAGAACTTTAAACTCAACATCCCTAACCCTTAGAAGGTGATAAACGCAACCTTTAGAAATTAATTTTTGGGCTTTAAGACAAGAAATGAATCTACCCTTGACCACCACATTAAAACTTTCCCACTCAAGAATGAGTTCGTTAGGGAATTGGAATCTAACCTTACGAGTTCTATAATCAATGGAAACATGATATGCATGTAACCAATCTGTCCCAAGAATAATATCAAAATCCACCACATCAAGTTCAACAAAATCACAAGGTAAGACTTTATACAATATGAACATAAGACAATCTCTATAGACTCTTTTAGCAATGATGGACTCACCAACAGGGGTAGATACTTCATAAGGTTCATAAAATAATTCGGGACACACATGAAGCCTTTTGGCAACAAAAGGAGTAATGAAACAAAGAGTGGCACCCGGATCTATCAATGCATACACATCATAATAAAAAAAACCTTCAACATGCCAGTAACAACATCGGACACCTCATCCACTCCTTGCCTTAATTGGAGAGCATAGAACTTATTTTGCCTTGGAGTACTCCCTTACTGGCCTCCCTTTGCCCTTTGACCCATATTATCACCTTGGCCTTGAGGACGACTGCCTTTACCCTTGTTTTGAGCATGAAGACAATCAATAACCTTGTGACCCATCTTACCACAAACAAAGCAAGCATTAAAATTTTTCAGACATGGACCACCATAGTTTCTCCTACACCTTTGGCACTTAGGATTTGTCATCCCACCATTGCCACATTGAAACCTTGGGTTAGACACCCCATCATTAGCAAACCTATTGTTAGGAGAATTGAAAGACCCTTGACCTTGGAACTTGTGACCTTGATGAAACCGACCAGCCTTAGAAACTTCGAAGCCACCCTCAAACCAAGCCCTCTTAGACTCCCCACCTCTCTTCTTTATAAACTTTCCCCCCCTCAAGTTATTTGGTATATGTCATGAGTCAAGACAAATCCATATCACTTACAAGCATTGTGGTACGACACTCTTTATTTACCAATTCGGACACCCCGACACAAACTTGTTCATTCTACCTCTAGGGTCGGTAACCAAATGAGGAGCATACTTGAAAAGCTTATGGAATTTAAGGGTATACTCTCTCACACTCATGGAACCTTGCTTGAGGTTCATAAACTCCATCATCTTAGCCTCTCTTAACTCGATAGGGAAGAATGGTTGAGGAAGGCGGCTTTGAACTCCTCCCAAGGAATGGCATAATCATTTCTCCTCTCCAATTTTCATTGAGTAAACCAAATTTGGGCCACACCTTTGAGTTAGTAGGCCACTAATTCCTCCTTCTCCTTTGAATTTACCCCCGTGATAGATAGCATCTTATACACCTCATCGATGAACTCTTGGGGATCTTCCTCCGCTTTGGACCCATGAAACTCCAAAGAGTTCATCCTTATAAAATCCCTCACCCTTGAGGCCGAAATAGGAGCATGAGGAGCTTGGGCCCCTTGGTTCACTTGGTTGGTCATTGTATGGGCTAACAAAGTGATAGTATTCAGGAATTCATCTTGGGTCACCTCTCCATCTTGAGGAGCGGGAGGGACCGGTTGCTCCTCGAGTGTATGGACTCTCCTTGGTCTTCCTTCTGGTAGCGACATGATCTAGAAGAGAAAAGAGCATTCGTTAGGGGGGAAAGCCTTATCTTTACATCTAAAGCATGGCAGAGATCATGAAGAAGTAAATCATTTGCTAAAAGCCTCATAGCCTCCTATTCATAGTTATGGCGTGCTTCACAACCATGGATAAGACTCTGCTTGATGCGGTGTCTTGAATTTTTGAGGACCATTAACAACCTAGCTCTGATACCAAGCTTGTCATGACCTAAGCCCAGGGCCTAGATGTGACATGGCGAATGGGAAGTCCGAAGACAACCCAAACAAGCCTCTTAGCATATCTTGTACACATCCTTGGTTGCGAAAATAAAAATGAACATTAATAAGAGCCAAGTATAAAAAGGGATACAGGACTAAGGGAAGTCCTTAATAAAATTTAGAAATATAAGAAAAGTCAAGCTCATAAGCATATACAAACTTAGTATCCAACATCACTCTTCTGTAGAATGGAGCGGGGGCCAAGACCTTTCCTTATCTCAACCTCATAATAATAAGTATCCAACATATGGAACAAGTCTCAACCTAACATGAATAAAAGTAGATATTGTCCTCAAAATCGAAGACTCATGAAAGCTTTCTTCAAAGAACCGTACTTGCCACATGGAGGATGATGATCAAAAGTAGCTCCGATTCCTATATGGTGATATCATGTAGGCATAGAGTATGCGTTAGTAAGTTTGAATGTACTAAGTATGCAAGGTGCAATGCAACATAGACATAAGCTAATATATTTAAAATGCATAAGATATAGACAATGGGTACAATCTCAATATGCCATGTATGATCAATGCTTGTAATAAAACTTGCATGTAAAACATTCGACTTGCACATGATAATATACATATGTGGGAGGAGACCTTAACCAATATAGACCAAGCAGCTACAACTTGGAATCCAAGGTATGATACTGCCTCGGTATAGGTGATCAGGCATGACACCCACCAGCGAAGTGTGGTCTACTTGCCAAGGCAAACCAAATATGATAACATGAACTAGATGGATCCACTAGCATAGCAAGGATAAAATATATAATTTTATGGTGACACATAGCTTAGAGACTAATGACTTTATATAACGATCCCTTGAGTTGAGCATCTATCTTAAACTTCAATCGGTGCTAAGTTAAATCTCACGGAATATTTGAAATAATTATACTTTAATAATAACATGAGTAACTTGTAAGAGACGTGATAACATGACATGAGTAGTTCCTTAACATGCTTGATCTCTATTCCTGAGCCTGACTTGAATATGAGAGTAAATAATAATCATACATGATCCCTTGCCTTAACATGAATGGCTCACAAGAGGTTAAAATCTTGAAATAGGGCTCAACTTGATACTTGTAAAATCATAGATACTTTTGATAAATTCAACACATGCTTGAAAGCCCTTAATAATCATGGAATCACTTGGCTTATAAACCATGTAATAGTTCATCAACAACTTGAGAATTCTTGTCATGTAATTTTAGCAAACACATGGTGGGTTCATGATACTTGTTCAAAATCATGCAACTCAATAGTAAAGTAAGAAGAGTAAACTAATGCGAATCAACCTACCAATATTATAGTAAAACCCTGTTTTATGGTATCTTGAAATCCATTACAAAAGCTCATAATAGTTCATAGTTTTATAGTTCAAATCATGCATAGTCTCAATAGACAAAAATCAATTCATGGAATAAGCTTGAAATAGATATTCATGCATAATCAATCAATACTTGATAAAATTCTAACATAATTTATGTCATATTTTATAATAAAAGATACTAATAAGTAATACAACTTGCAATCATGCAATTTTCATAAAAAGAAAAGGTTGGGCTTAACGGGTGAAAGGACCCATGGATGAAGACCAATATACCTAAAACCTTGAATTTCTTGAAATTGAGTTGAGGGGAACTTGAAGCTTGAGATGGATTCTTGAGTTCAAAAATTGAGCTTGAAATCCTTGAATTTGAATGAGAGATTTGATAAAGTCGTAGAGAAGTTTTAGAGAGGGTTTTGTGAATTATACAGTTAAAAAATGGCTAAGTATGGAAGATTTCACGTTTAAATGGGCATGGGGCTATTACCCCAATGCCCTTGGACGAAATGAGAAACTGGGGAAAATTTTACACTGGTCCGCACCCCAGGTGCAACGTGGACCAGACACACAAGCATAATTTACACTAGTATGCGCCCCAGGTACGCCGCGGCCTGGGCCCGTACAGCCACTAGAATTCAAAAAATTAGCAAATATTATTCTTCGCTATAGGCCTTCTAAAATCTAGATTATACCTATTCCCGTTCAATTTTGCTCCCCGATTAAGAATATGAAGTCAGATTTCTGAAATCACGCTTGAATTTTGAGGTATATGAAAACTATGATTATGGGGCATTCCGAAGCACATGAGGGGTGTTTCAACATGACTGAGATCATATCATAAAAACAACATGAATGAGAAACTAGTGCAATACATATTGCCTGAGCATCCAAATAAGACACATAAGGCTAGTACATCAAGTGGTAACCACTATACGTGAAGGCTGAGAGAACTAACCTGGTGTTCAACTACTTCTCGAACAAATCCCTGGATCAATAATATAGAATAACTATAGCCTAATAATAGAAAATAAATATAACCCAACAAAATATTAACATCAAATAACTAAGTATGCTACTAAGGGATCTTAACAACTCAATTAAGCAAGAGGGAGAAACATCTCTAGGATCAATGCCTTACCCTAAAACCATAATCTCTAGCCTAGAACTAAGCGCAAATAAGCCAAACTTACGGTTATGATGAGCCTCTAAAGTCTTAGACAATACCTAGCTCAAGCATTCTAGTAAAAATAAGCCCTATTGGAAGCCACATCTAACAACAAGGGCAAAGGGTTCAAATCAAAGAACCTAAAGCTCAACCTAATCTAAGTCCACCCATATTAATCCTAAAAAGGATGATTATCTCCAAGTTATGACAAAACACAACTCTAAGCCTAAAACTAAGGTCTCTGAGGGACTATACTAATATACGGTTTACCTAAAAATTATGAAAGAGGAACCCAATGGAAGAAAGAGGAATACCAAGCGGATATAAAGCAAATTTAAATGAAATTTATCTTAAATAATATCAAGAAGAGTGTAGTAAAAATGGAAGCCACTACCTACCTCGTAGCCTATCATGCGTGTTCTAAATCTACTTCACGACCGATATATATACTTGCATCACCTCCAAATGCTACCACACTATTAAAATATTGATCAACATGTCAATACGAATATTTTGATACCAAAATCATATTTTTCAAAGGACGAACCCAAAATAAGGTCTAAAATGGGATTGTGGGACTCGCTATAGAAATCCTAAAATCAAATTTGTAAAAAGATTATAAATGCATTCTTTAGCTTATACTTCAAAATAGAGCATAATTTGATGCTCGAAAATGGGAGAAATGAACTCATGCAATAAAAATTCAAGTAAAAGGGAATTAAGAAGAGGATAACCCATTTTGGGTGGAGTTTATCTCAAACCTTACACACTTCTATGCACACTCCCACATGTACCCATGATCAATACAAAACTCTAGGACTTAGAATCGCCTCAATTGGAGCTTTATAGCTTTAGAAATTGCAAATGAAGGAAGGGGGTCAGGGCTAGTGCAAACCAATCTTCATTAGAAGACTAGACTCCAAAATACCTCCATGAATGCAACCATAGTGGCCCATGAATACAGAAGGTTAGTCCCATAGACCTTTGTGAATATGGAGCCTGTCTCGTAAATGCACAGGGTTAACTACCAGGTCTCTACGATTATAATGCCTTAGATCTTAAGCTAAGACCCAAGTCGTTCCTCGTATGCATATAGGCTCAACTTGATGACTTCTAATGGGGTGAAATCAGTTATTATGTATTTAAAGTGTATTATATGTGGTTTAGGGTCATAAGACATCTCTTACATAGAGCCAAGTCCAAAGGATTCCAATTAGGTAAGTTTCAATATAAGTTCATACAAAGGTAAACTTCAAAGGGATATATCTCTTAGCACTTAAGAAATTAGGTGACTCATTACCTATCAAATTAAATGTCATTGGCATTCCCATGCATTCTATTTCACTTTATTTGAAATTCATAATAAAATGTTATGACTATTTTATTGAGGCTTGTTTTGGCTATCCAAAAGGGCGATGGTTGGTTTGATAGTCGAGTGGCTACAAGAAGCTTCAAAAACTATTAAAAAAATATGGTTAAAGGGTCCCATTTGGTGTACCGCTGAATGATTCGATGATGGGACCCCTGGACCATTAATTTTGTTGTTGTGACTTATTAAAATGTCATTCTTTTACTCTTGATGATATTTTTACAATCCCAAAAGGGGGTTTCAACCCATTTAACCTAAATATACCTTCCTAAGCCTATTTTCATGTCGTAATAACCTTCTCATTCATCATTCCAAATATTTCTCTCAAGGAAGAAGACCTAAATCCTCCATTGAAGAACAAGCTTCAATTTCTTCTAAGCTTTTCATCTAATCCAAGATTTTCTTCAACATTCTCTATTTTGCTCTAAGATATGTGAATTTCTTTATCTGTGTATCCTTCCACCCATGGAGTCCAAAATCTTTTCCAATCCTATCTTTAAATTTAAAGATTTATTTTATTATGGGCATTTCATATTCTTAATTATATGCATGATTCATATTAGAAATTGTTATTTATTGATTTAAAATTCATGAAATGAGTTGGTATTTATGAACCCTTTATATTACTACCTTGGGTTGATGATTTCTTAAATAGGTATTATTAAATCTTTACATAAATACTATATTTTGGTCTAAATCATAAATATTATGTTCAAATGAGTATGTATTGCCATTTAATGGCATGAGTTGATGAATTTTGGAAAATGCCCTATCTTTAACTATTATGGGTCTTTGAATCTCATTATGAGTTATTTAAATTATGGTTTCAAATGATATATTCTCATGATAAGTATGCAATATTATGAAAAATATTTTATAAATCCATGAAAATGTTATGAAAATTATGTAATATTATTGAGCCTTTTATGATGGTATGATGCAGTGATTCTGATGAGCTGCTCCTATTATGATATTAAGGTTTACAAGCTTATGCATAATATAATTATGATTATGTATTAAGTATTCCTTGGGATATTAACTTAGCACCTAGAGGAACTTGGTAATTTTTCATTTTCCCCTAACTACTTGCTACCGTAGGCTTGTGATTTACTAATGGATTCCATATAGCTCATGTTGCATGATTCGCTAAAAAGGGTAGATTTCCTGTAAGTTACATGCAAAATAAGAATAAAAATAGGAAATTTCTTATAAGACCCTTGTAATATATTAACTGAAATGGGTAAAGTCCTTGTAAGGCATTTGTAAAGCACTCTCCAAAATAGGGAAGGTCTCGTAAGGTAAGGTATGATTTACCTTGGCAAGTAGATCACTCTTTGTCTGATGTGGAGAAAAAGTTGAGATTTCATGTAGTAGTTCACATGGTCTTAAGTTTCGGTTAAGGTCGCGCACATATTTATGCTATGTTATGAGATTATGTTACCTTCCATGCATGTTTTGACTAAGGCATTGATCATGCATGTCATATTCCCTTGTATATGATCATGCATCTTGACTATTATGGCTTATAACTTCCTTGTTGTATTGCATCTCACATACTTAGTATATTCAAAGTATTAATGCATATTTTTTACCTATATGATCTAACTATATAGGGATCGGAGCTCCTATCCATCCACCTCCTTGTGGCTAGTATAATTTCTTAAAGACTTGCTTATGGTGAGTCCTCCATTTCGAGGACAACATCTATTTTCTATCTTGCTTATGTTAAAATATTGCTACTTTGTTATTTACTTTTAAGGGTGAACTTGGGACACGTGTTGGCCTCAATTCAACTCATAACTAAAGGTATTGTTGAATAATATGGTATGTATGTCTTATGCGACACTTATGTATCTATGGGGACTTTCCCATAGTCCTTATCCCATATTTTGTTATTACTTGTGGTTATTGACAAGATAGTGAAATTCCTAAGTCCCTACTTCCCATAAAGTGCATCTCATATCCCCATTCCTTTAGACTTAATTGATATGATTGAACAGTGGGAATTCCTTATCCCTTGTCCCTATAGAGTGAGTCCTAAGTCCCTAATCCCCCAGTACTACTTATTGATGGTTAAACTATGCTTCTTAACCAAGGATGTGCTTATGTATGCTATGGCACGCCTAGGCCCTAGGCTTGGTTCATGACAAGCTTGGTATCACAGCACTAAGTTTATAAATGGTCCTTGAAAATCCAATATACCTCGTCAAGTAGAGTCTTGTTCATAGTTGTGAAGCATGTCACAACTATGAATAAGAGGCTATGAGTCATTTAGGAAATGACTCACTTCTTCATGATCTATGTTGTGCCTTAGAACTAGTCCTAAGAATTTTTTATATCTAATGATTGCTTTTGCCCTTCTAGATCATGCCGCAAAAGGACCTTATTCCTAAAGAGGATCAAGTCCCTCAAGCCCCTTAAGCCCCTCAATCTCCCCAAGAAAAGGGATTTACTCATTCCAAATATCGAAATATTATCACCTTGTTAGCCCAAGCCCTAGCTAACCAAATCAACCAAGGGGCCCAAGCTCATCATGCTCCTACTCTAGCCTCAACAATGAGGGACTTTACTAGAATGATTCCTCCAGGGATTCAATGCTCTAAAATGGAAGAAGATCTTCAAGAATTTATTAATGATGTATATGAAGTCTTAGCCATCATGGGGGTAAGCTCAGAGGAGAAACCAAAACTAGTGGCCTACCAACTCTAGGGCCTTGCACAAATATGGTTCACCCAATGTGTAACACCCTGCATGTTTGTTAACTTGGGAACTGGAAAGTTAAGAAAGTCGGAACTGGTTGGGAGTCACAAGCTAATCTACAGCTCGTGGATGGGACCATGTGTCATGGAAAGGTCTCGTGGAAAGAGGCCCAAAAGTTAGGAAATATCTGAGTTTTTTGAAATGGTTCCATGATTAACAGGTTGGGCTATCAATGAAAGCACGACTCGTGGATGGCATCGTCAAAGTAACCTTTGAAGCATGGAATTTTTCTAAGAATGGGGAGTTCTAATGAAGGGACTTACGACTCGTGAAAGGAAAAATGGGTAGTCTCGCATATTTGTAGTATGAGAAGTGTCAAATTCTAGCAGCTTAAACTTTTGTGGTATAAGTCCTACGAGCCAAAGAACAAGCCATAGGTGGAACCAAATCCCTTGGACGGGTCTTGTGGATGGCTCCGACAAACTTTAATGAAGGATTTTTTGGACATTATCAATTCATTTAACTCTTAACTACATCATTTTAGCACTCCTAACTATCTTAACCGACCTACTTTATATAAATTCTATTCATTCTATCTTATTCACTCTTAAAATTCTCTCCCAAATTCCAAAATTTCTCTTTCTAAGACAAGGATTCCATTGAAGCTAGGGTTTGAATATTTGGCTTAAGGATTTTCAGAATTTCATCTTCAAGTCTAGGGTTTCACTCTTGAGGTATATATAGGGCTTCATTCATGGACTAGTTTCATTCATGAAGCCCAATCATAATCTCCTTTTTTGTCAAAATTTCATGATGATTTCTTATGGACTTTAATGCTATGATTCTCAATGCATGAATCATGAATATTCTATATGAATTATGAAGAATTACATGATTTTTACGATCTCCAAGTACAAGTATATGGTTTCAAATATGTATAATTAGGGCTTGATGAATCGATGTGGGCTCTTTTACTAATGAACCAAATTGATTAATTGCATGTTTCCTCTATGAATTTCATTAAATTACATAATTTTGACTTAATTGTTCATGGATCCACACATGGTCCTGGTCTTCTATAATGAAACTATATTTGTCATGAATATGATCCTAAGTATGCAAAGCATGTTTTAATGACAATGGTGATGATGTTATGATGATAATGATGCTATGATAATGAGAGTGATTAAGACCCTAATGTTTCGTGATGATGATGATGAGAAGGCAAGAAGTTTACTCACACAATGTGAAAGGTTAAGTAGATGGGCTATTCCTGTCACGACCCAAGTCTATGGCCTAGACGTGACACGGCACATGGGGAACTCAAAGGGACCCCAAGCAAGCCTCTTAACATATCATTACACATCCTTTGGTCGCCGAGGCAATAAAATATAACAAGAGATAGTAAATAGGGACAAACGACAACACCTCTAAAACTTAGATACTTAGCGGGGGACTAAGACAAGCTATCGGGCTCACCCTCATCATCAACATATACATAAAAGAGAGATAGTCTTGGAACATAGTATGAGATCATAAACATTGTCCCCGAAATGGAGGACCTACTAACTAGCTTTAGAGAGATCGTACTAGCCACGTGGAGGAGAAAGATCAAGTAGGGCTCCGGTTTCTACATGGTGATATCATATAGGCATAGAGTATGCGATCATTCTTATATAGATCATAATACATGTGAAAGCAAAGACCATTAATAGTAAATATCTAAGGCCTACCCACCTCCTTGCAGAGGCAAATGAGGTACAAACCCCTCAATATGGTTGATGAGGTACAAACCTGTCAACATGGTTGATGAGGTACAAACACCTCAACATAGTTATCAAGGTACAAACCCCTCAATATGGTTGCACGGGCTTACCATCTCCCAAGTGAGGTGATCGAGGTACAAACCACTCAACATGGTTGCATGAGTCTACCACCTCCCAAGCGAGGTGATCGACATTCAAACCTCTCAACATAGTTACCCGGGCCTACAACCCCCCGAGTGAGGCTTGGTCAATTCCCAACACTATGGAGATAATATCATATACATACATTCCTTTCATCATCATATAACATTCAACTCATAAGATACGAATTGTACCTTCAATTCCTCAAGAAAATCATAATCGAACATTTTATCAAACACTTGGGGGGTGTAGTGCTAGTGACATGCATTGGACCTTTAATTCCTCCATAATACATTAATCAGACATTTTATCAAGCACATGGTCGGTGTGTAGTGCTAGTGTAAATTCATGCAATTCCAGAGTGAAATCATGCTAGAAAATTCAATGTAAAACTATCAATAGATACTTAGTAACACCCTCAAGCAATATACACCAAAACCATTCATCGAATCTCACCATAGGTCTTAGATTCATAGCTCAGAAAAATCAATAAGATCGGATGAGTTTTGGGACTTGAAATTTGGAGATGACATATTGTCTAAGTGTTTGAGAGAGTATTTAGGAATATCTTGAATGTTATGAGGGTGAAATAAGGCTAAGTATAGGTATTTTCATGCATGGGAACTATTTGTCTAAGTGTTTGAGTGAGTATTGGGGAATGTCTTGAATGATATGAGGGTGAAATAAGGCTAAGTATAGGTATTTTCATGCATGGGAACACGTAGGCCCAAGACCTAAAAGCCTTGGACCAAACTCAAAAAGACTGCACGAAATAACACACTGGCACGCCGTGCCTGGACACTAGAATTTGCAAAACTTGAGATTTTTGAATATTGCTACAGTTGCTCTAAAATCAGGGTTAGACCCATTTCCTATTCAATCCTGATCATGAATATGAAATTAAATTTTTGAAATAATACACGAATTTTGAAATACATGAAAATTATGATTTCGAGCACTTTCGAGGTACATTTTCGGACAATTTTTGGGTCATTTCAATATCTCTCCCTTGGAAATATTTGTTCTCGAATGTCAAAGAAATGTACATAAGAAGAGTAATCATAAAGGAATCAGTCCCAACAAGAATGCAACACGTTTAAAATACCATTTTTAAAATCTCGACATAAGTGTCAAAATTATCCTGAACTTGTCAACATAGACATGAATGCATTCAAATAAAATAAGAGCTGAAATGTAAGATTCGGATTCATAAAATAAAAGGACTTGAAGCATTATCACAAGCTTGAATAGAGTGAAAGAGGTTCGGATATCGCTTCTCCATGCCTGCTCCGGCTCCCCGAGAGAAACCATCGGCTAGACGATTCTTCAAGGTGCCTTGACGAACACCACATCCTTATTAGTCAACTTTTCCCATCCATCCATCCAATATCTCCTTCGAGATCTCCTCCTAAGCCAACTTATCCTCCACAATACCCATAACCTCAAAAGTTCTATAGCACTTGAGTCAACAACTCATCTCCTCAACCTAGATACATGAAGAGCCGGTCGAACCATATCCCTACTCATAGGCAACTCCAATTCGTATGCAACTGTACCACTCCTCCTCAACACTCTATAAGGACACTCATATCTTAGGCTAAACTTACCCTTCTTACCAAAATGAACCGCACCCTTCATGGGTGAAACTTTCAAATAGATTCAATCACCAACCTTAAATTCAAGGTCTCTCCTCATCACATCGGCATAGGATTTTTAATGACTTGGGTCGTTTCCAACCTTCCTCTTATCATTCTTACATCTTCAAGAGCCTTCATAACCAGATTCAAACTCATCAAAGCCACCTCTCCTACCTCAAACCACCTAACCGGTGATCTACAATGTCTACCATAGAGAGTCTTAAAGGAGCCATACCAATACTAGAATGATAGGTATTGTTATATGCAAACTCAATCAGTTGAAGATAATCATCCCAACTACCCTTAAGCTCCAATATATAAGGCCTAAGCATGTACTCAAGTGTTTGGATAGTTCTTTCAGCTTGGCCATCCGTTTGGGGGTGAAAGGTCGTACTAAGCTTTACCTTGGTTCCAAGACCTCCTTGGAAGGACCTCTAAAAGTGTGAAGTGAATTATGCAGCATGATCTGATATGATGGAAAAAGGAACCCCATGCAGCCTCACTAAGTCATGAATGTACAACCTAGCATAATCTTTAGCCCCATATGTAGTCTTACCAGGTGGAAAGTGAGCCGATTTTGTCATCCTATCAACTACAACCCAAATAAAATCAAAATCCCTTTTCTATTCTTGGGCAACCCAACCACAAAACCCATATTAATATCTTCCCACTTCCAAGTACGAATCTTTATGTCTTGATTTAGGCCACCCGACCTTGAGTGTTCGATTTTTACTTGTTGGTAACTATGACAACCGGATACAAATTTGGCAACGTCTCTCTTCATACCTCCCCACCAATGTACCTTTTCCGAATCTCTATACATCTTAGTATAACTGGGGTGAATTGAATAGGAAGAACCATGAGCCTCATTAAGAATATTTCCTTTCAAGCCATCAACACAGGGCACACATAACATAACTTGGTATCTAAGGGTACCATCTCCTCCTTGAGAGAAAACCTCTACCTTACCACCCTTCACCAATGCCTTCATTTCCAATAAAGCGGGGTCGAGATCTTGCTTAGCTTTCACCTCCTCAACCAATGAAGATCTAGAACCATCAACAACAACGATGCCACCATTATCAACCTCTTCCAACCTAACTCCCAATCTAGCCAACCAATGGATCTCCTTAGCCACCTCTTTGTCACCACTATCAACATGAGCTAGGCTATCCATAGACACCCTACTCAAAGCATTCGCCACCACATTAGCCTTACCGGAATGATATGCACACTCATATCATAGTCCTTAAGAAGTCCTAACCACCTTCCTTGCCTCAAATTAAGATCTTTTGAATGAACACACATTGGAGGCTCTTATGATCGGTGAACACATCAACATGCACCCTATACAAATAGTGACGTCAAATTTTTAAAGCAAAGACCACGACAACTAACTCAAGATCATGGGTAGGATAGTTCTTTCTAAGCATCTTAAGTTGTCTTGAAGCATAGACTATCACCATACTATTTAGCATCAAAACACTACCCAACCAATTCTTGAGGCATAACAATACACAACAACCCCTCCAACCCTTCCGACATAGCGATGATAGGAGCGGACACAAGCTTAACCTTCAAGGTTTTAGAAACTCCACTCACACTCATCGGTCCACTCAAATTAGCCTTACTTGGGTTCAACTAAGTCATAGGAAAAGTAACAGAAGAAAACTCATCCACAAACCTCCGATAATAACCAACTAAGCCCAAGAAATTTCTAATGTCCAATGGGGTCAATGGTCTAGGCCAATTTCTAATCATATCAGTCTTTTTAGGATCCACCTTAATACCATACTCCGACACCATATGACCTAGGAAGGTAACCTTCTTTAACCAAATTTACACTTCTCATACTTAATGCACAACTCCTCTTTCCTAAAAATTTGCAACACTACCCCCAAATAGTTCACAAGCTCTAAATACATCAATAATTCATCACTAGAGTCCACCACAACATAACAAGGTAGTGATTAAAGACCCTATTCACGAGACCTATAGACATAACTGATACATAAATTAAACCAAAAGACACCAACCCAAATTCAAAATATTGGAAGGGACATTCACTAACTCATTGATCACTGAAAACAACTCAATGGAAATAACCTAGGTTCAACGCCCCTAACTCTTACAAGATGATAATTGCAACCCTTAGAGAACAATTGTACCTCACGACAAGAAACGAACTTACCCTATACAACCACCTTACAAGCCCCCACTCAAAGACAGGTTTAATAGGGAATTGAAATCTAACTCTACGGGCCCTACAATTAAAGGAGACACCACATCTCACGCAACTAATCCACCCCAAGTATGGCATCAAAATTTACCACATCAACTCGACAATTCACAAGGCAAGACCTAATGCAATATGAACATAGAACAATATCTATGAACGTTCTAGCAATAATACACTCAACAAAAGGGTAGACACCAAAGGTTCACATAACAATTCGGGGCACACTTAAAGCCCACTAGCAACAAGAAAGAATAATAAAAGAGATAGTGGCACCCAGGCCCATCAAGGTATACACATCAAAGCCAAAGGAAATTTCAACATACCGATAGCAATGTCGGGCACCTCATCCCCTCCTTGAGCCTCTTGATCAACATGACTACCTTGCCATTATGGTCGTCCATCTTTACCTTTGTTGTGAGCATATGGACATTCTAGAATTTTGTGGCCAATCTCACCACACCCAAAGTATGCACCCCTGTTCCTCCAACATGCACCACTATGATTCCTCCCACATTTTGGGCATCCAAGATGAGTCACCCCTTCATCATCCCTTTTACTCTTATTGTATTTATGAGGACAATCCCTTCTCTTATGCCCCTCTTCAGCGCAACCCGAGTCACCCCATCCTTACCCCTTTTACTCTTATTGCATTTATAAGGACAATCCCTTCTCTTATGCCCCTCTTCATCACAACCGAATCAAGCATTGGTGCCCCTCAAACATGGGCCTCTATGCACCTTACCACATGTTAGACACATAGCATCACCTCTATCTTTGAGACTTTGGAACTTTCCTTCAAAATGGACCCTCTTGGCCTTACTACCCCTTCTCTTACCATTTGTAGTCTTAGGAGCACTCACTTACTGATTAAGGTGAGTCATCAATTTTGTCACCGCTTTGGCCAACAACAATTTGAATTCTTGGGACCACTCGCTTGTTGATTGAGATGAGTCCTCAATTTTGTCACCACTTTGGCCTATATCCATAGAGCATTGCAAACCTCCACATTCGATATATCGCCGTCCTGAGTAGCTTGAGACATATCCTGAAATGTAATAGTTAGGGGTTAGCAATAAGCCCTAGGGGACCTAACTCTATCGCACGACATAGATTATGAAGAAGCAAAACATTTTCTAGAACGCCTTATAGCCTCCTATTCATAGTCATGGGCGCTTCACAACCATGAATAATACTCTAATTGACGCAGTGTGTTGGACGCCGAGGACCTAACAACCTATTTCTCTGATACCAAGTTTGTCACAATCCAAGTCTAGGGCCTAGATGTGACACGACGCATGGGGAACCCGAAAGGACCCCAAGCAAGTCTCTTAACATATCATTACACATCCTTGGTCGCAGAGGCAATAAAATACAACAAAAGATCGTAAATAGGGATAAACGGGGCTAAGGGACAACCTTCATATCATGATCATCAAGAGTCAAGAGGGAGTCAAAGCTCATAGCATAATACAAAACATGTCCAACAACACCTCTAAAACTTAGATACTTAGCGGGGGCCAAGACAAACTACTGGGCTCACCCTCATAGTCAACATATACATAAAAGAGAGATAGTCTTAGAACATAGTATGAGATCATAAACATCATCCTCGAAATGGAGAACCAACTAACTAGCTTTAGAGAGATCGTACTAACCACTTGGAGGAGGGTGATCAAGCGGAGCTCTGATTCCTACATGGTGACATCATGTAGGCATAGAGTATGTATTAGTAAGTTTGAATGTACTAAGTATGTAGGATGCAATGCAACAAGGGATAAGCACCATGAACAAAATGCATAACATAGACAATGAATAAGCATATAGCAATATGACATTTATGAATGATGATTGAAGTAAAATCATGCATATATAGAGCATAATACATGTGTGAGGAAAGACCATTATTAGTGAATATCCAAGGCGTACCACCCCCTTGGAGAGGTGAATGATGTACGAACCCCTAAATTGGTTGATGAAGTACAAACCCCCCAACATGGTTGATGGAGTACAAATCCCCCAACATGGTTATCAAGGTACAAATCCCTCGACATGGTTGCACGGGCCTATTACCTCCCGAGTGAGGTGATCGAGATAAAAATCCCTCAACAAGGTTACCTAGGTCTACAACCTCCCGAGTAAGGCTTGGTCAATTCCCAACACTATAGAGATAATATCATATACATACACTCCTCTCATCATCATAAAGTCATTCAACTCATAAGATATGCAT
>DF363723.1:13493-41715 GCA_000787875.1 Solanum virginianum | reverse complement strand
TTTTTCCATATTTCTTTTCTATCTATTATTATATATTATTTCTATCTATTATATAGAAGAGCATGGAAGGACAACCATCTTATTTTCTTACCAATTTTCTCTAAACATGTGTAATAAATGTGGAACCATTAATTATCTTTATATCCTTTCAATTTTATTAAGTTTTAATTTATAAATTTAAATGTTTAACTATTATCAACTCTATTCATATTTTGTGAACCCCATTTGTCATTACAATCTTCACTATATTTCTTATTGCACTATTTGAAGTCCAGGTAGGTTTTTCAATACAAATTCTTAAATGTTTAAACTATAAAAATCGTCTTTTTGAAATTTTTAAAAATTTCCACTATATTAATTTTTAAAAAGGCAAAAATATATTTTTTTAAAATATACTTGCTTCATTCTAAAGTACTCGTCACAATTTTTTTCAGATTCAAATGATGTAAAATTTGAACAACACTTAAATATATACATTTTCATCATATTTATATGAGAAAAAAATTATACTCAACATTACTCTCCGTATAGTTTAAAAAATTGAACAGAATATTAAATTAATTTATTCAAATTTAACTTTAAAAGTTAATTAGATCGACTCTCAAAAAACAGAGACAGAAACAAGAACAATTTTAGAATGAAGGGAGTACAAAAATTCTACTATTTTTCATTTCAATTTATTTTGCTTACTTTTTTTTTATTGATGTAAAAACGAATATCTTTTTTTTCTTTTTGTCAACTCTTTAATTCTAACATCCACAAGACATGTTTAGGATCATAAAATTAAATGTTATTTAGGATTTTTTTTCTTTTTCTTTCCTTTTTATTTCTTTTTTTTACATATTTTTAGATTAAGGACACAAGATTCAAAAGTTTTTGTTATTTTTTAAATTCTGTATCAAGTCAAAAAATGGTTAAATAAATTGAAATGAGGTACTACAACTTTTTGAGAGACATTATTCCATTTGCATTGTTTATGGACTGTTTTAGATAAAGATGATTGTACTTGTTTTCGTAAAACAAAATTGATGATACAAAAAATTTATATAAATTGTCAATTAAATGCTTATTAAATAAGTTCCAATTGATATCATTTTATACAAATTTTGAAATTTTAATCACCACACTGAGTTTTTATTTGTATCATGATAACTTTATCAGATAATTATTCAATAATTTTTAAAAATGGGTAAAAATAAAATAAAAAATATTTAAGAATAAAATATCATTGCAAACTATTTTTTCTTATAATATATTATTTAAATTTCTATTACATAGAGAAGTAAAGAAGTAGATGATCAATGATAATTTGTCAACTCATATAAATATTTAGCTTTAATATTATTTTTTTATTTAAATTTTGAAAAAACTTTGTACGCGTGTTCACAAATGCCTATAATATAGTTATTTAACCACATAAAATATGTCATCTCATTTTAATTATATACATCCATCCCAATTAAAGTACGCTTGATCTTTACGACTTTTTGATATGAGGCTAGTACATATATTTAAAGGAGGTGATATATTTTCTATCCAACACATGTTTATTATTTAATTCAATATTTGTATCTGAAATAATATTAAAATAAATATTAGATTGCATACTCTTATAATATCAGTTGTGACAACTTAAATAAATTATAAATTATTTTTTAGTGATTGATCTAATAACTAATGTCAACAAAATATAAGTCAAATTACCATATAATAATATTTTATAAATATTTTTTTAAATAGGCAAAATAATAGGATATATCGCGCCCGTTAATGGGGTTTTTCATATCTAGTGTGTGTGTGTGTGTGTGTTTGCCCCCTCGCGCACGCGCATTTCTATTATATAGAAAAGTCAATCCATAGACGACCAATGACATATTTGTAATTATGCTTATAATTCAAGGACAAATGATTAATACCAATTTAAAATATCTATTGATTTTCTCACTCCAAATTTCTATTCTAAAAAACACACTTACACACAACTTAATTTTAGAAATAGCATTACAAATATATAATTATACTTATCATACAATGATAAATAATAAACATCCATATCAAATATCTACAGATTTGCTCAATTAAAATTTCTATTCTAAAAATGAAAAAAACAAAACAAAACAAAATAAAAAATAGACACTTACACACAACTTAATTCTAGAAATATCAATTGTACTCTTTTATTATCTATAATTTTATGCTCGTCATTCAAGGGCAAATGATTAATAGTCATTTAAAATATCTATTGATTTTCTCACTCCAAATTTCTATTATAAATTTATTTTTTAAAAAAACACTTATACACAACTTAGTTCTAGAACCATCAATACAAATTTATAATTATGCTTTTCATACAAGGATTAATGATAAATATCCTTATCAAATCTCTACTGATTTGCTCAATTCAAATTTCTATTCTAAAAAAATTAAAAAGAAAAAATGAAAAACTAGACACTTACACACAACTCAATTCTAGAAATATCAGTTGTACTCTTTTATTGTATATAATAAATATCTCATTCTTGTTATTTCAACTAAAAACCCATGTACTTAATTCTATTTTCTTGATTTTTCATTTATAATATTTCTTTGTTTCAGCTAAAAACTCATATATCTACTTCATTTTCTTTTTAATAGTAATAGGTTCTTAACTATACATAATAGTGAGTTAGCTTATCAGGAAGTTTTAGAATTGGATCAGAATCTACTCACCTACGAAACTTAATCACACATAAGGCTTAATCTTTATATTTTTTTAAATCACATAAAAGGCTTAGTCTTTATATTTTCTTTTGGATTCATTGATTATAGAGAAACTAAAACAATTAAAGCGCAAGCTTTGAGCATTTTTTGAGTTTTCAATGGTTGAAATTTTTTTTAAGGGTTAGGCTTTTATAACTCACTTTCTACAATTGAATTATCATTTTTGATTGGTAATTTGAATAAACATTTGAAATTCTAATTGGTTTTGCATATCGATTTTTTAGCAGTATATTTTTTAATTAGTAAAGCATTGTTAGTTCTCTTCCTCCTCCATTGTTATGTTGAGAAAATAATAGTGTTGTGGCTTACTATACTTTTAGAATAGTTTGGTATCCATTTTGATAGTTCAATTAATTATTATTTACTTTCTTTTTGCAAATATTCATCCTAAATTTCTTTACAAGATGGTTTCTAGAATGATAAAAAAAATATTATCTATTAAGCTAATGATTACAACTCTTATTTATTAGAAATGATGAATTCAAATGTCCTTATGCACATATTGCAGATGAAAGAATCCTATAGTATATGAATAATGATCTACATAAGTGTTGCGTTCTATTTGACATGTTCTATACAGAGGTGACATTTTGTTGTGTTAGTATGGAGGCTTTTGACTGAGTTTAGTCTAATTATTATGTTCTGTTGTGTTAGCATGAAGGTCTTTGGCCAAGCTTAGCCTAATTATTTTAGTTGTACTTATAAAAAAAATTCATAAAAAATCAACATGTTGAGTCGTGCTGAGCACAGGCATCCTTATCTAGTATTATATAGAAAAGTCAATCCATGGACGACCAATGACATATTTGTAATTGTGCTTACAATCCAAGGGCAAATGATGGATAGCAATTTAAAATATCTATTGATTTTCTCACTCCAAATTTCTATTCTAAATAATTAAAAAAAACACTTACAACACAGCTTAATTCTAGAAATATCATTATAAATAAATAATTGTACTTATCATATAAGGAGAAATAATAAATATCCACATCAAATATCTACTGGTTTGCTCAATTTAAATTTCTATTCTAAAAAATTTAAAAAAAAAACAAAACAAAAACTAGACACTTACACACAACTCAATTCTAGAAATATCAATAGTACTCTTTTATTGTCCATAATTTTATGTTCATCATTCAAGGGCAAATGATTAATAGCCATTTTAAATATCTTTTGATTTTCTCACTCCAAATTTCTATTCTATTTTTTTTTTAAAAAAAAAGACAATTACACACAACTTAGTTCTAGAAACATCAACACAAATTTATAATTATGCTTATCATACAAGGATAAATGATAAATACCCATATCAAATATCTACTGATTCGCTCGATTCAAATTTCTATTCCAAAAAATTAAAAAACACAAAAACAAAAACTAGACACAACTCAATTCTAGAAATATCATTTGTACTCTTTTATTGTCTATAATAAATATCTCATTCTTGTTATTTCAACTAAAAGCCCATGTACCTGCTTCTATTTTCTTGATTTTTTTATTTACAATATTTCTTTGTTTCAGCTAAAAACCCATATATCTACTTCATTTTTTTTAATAGTAATAGGCTCTTAACTATGCATAATAGTGAACTTATTAGGAAGTTTTACAATTGGATTAGAATCTACTCACCTACGAAACTTAATCAGATATAAGGCTTAATCTTTATATTTTTTTAAATCACATAGGCTTAATCTTTATATTTTCTTTTAGATTCCTGGATTATAGAGAAACTAAAACAATTATAGTGCAAGTTTTGAACATTTTTTGAGTTTTCAATGTTTGAAACTTTTTTAAGGTTAATACCTCACTTTCTACAATTGAATTGTCATTTTTTATTGGTAATTTGAATAAACATTTGGAATTCTTATTGGTTTTGCATATCATATTTTTTAATAATATATTTTTCAATTATTAAAGCATTGTTAGTCCCCCACCTCCTCCATTGTTACGTTGAAAAAATAATATTGTGTTGTGACTTACGATACTTTTAGAATAGTTTGGTATCCATTTCAATATTTCAATTAATTATTATTTACTTCCCTTTTGCATATATTCATCCTAAATTTCTTCATATGATGGTTTCTAGAATGATAAAAAAATTATTTGCTAAAGTGCTGATTACAACTCTTGCTTATAAGAATTGATAAATTCAAATGTGACTATGCACATATTGCAGATGAAAGAATATTCCTATAATATATGAATAACAATATACATAAGTGTTGCATTCGATTTCACACGTTGTATACAGAGATAACATGTTCTATTGTTTTAGTATGAAGGCTTTTGACTGAGTTTAGTCTAATTATATTACGTTCTGCTGTGTTAGCATGAAGATTTTTTACTGAGCTTAGTCTAATTATTTTAGTCGTATTTCTAAAAAAATGCATAAAAAATTAACATGTTGGGTCGTACTGAGCACATGCATTCTTATTAAGTGTCTATATAAGAGTCATAAGAAGGACGATCAATGGCATTCTAGTAATTTTAACTTTATTTAAGGGCAAATAATAATTATATAATTAATGATCAAAAGAAAAATCTAGAATAATTCCCATATATCTTTACTTTTATTATGGGTCCATAAAGATTTTTCTAATTGTATTAAAATGAAAAGTTTCTATTAGTTAACTTCTGGTAAACAATCATAAATGCTAAGTTTTGTCACGCCCCAAGAGGGTACCCTAGATGTGGCGTCACACCCCGTGAGGGTACTCTTGGCGTGACCGGCACTTGAAGAACCATTGATGATTCCCCAAGAGAACCACTTGGCTTCATCGTAACATCAACTCAAATAGCGGAAGAAGGATCTCAGACAAAAGACATCATATGAAAGGATAGAACATATATATATATATATATATATGCAACTCTACTCTATCATACTCTCAAAATGAAATAGGTTTAGATACATCAGTACTCAATACTCTCTACTCATAGTCTATGAAGCCTCTACACAACAATCTAGATGATGTCATGACAGGCCATGAACACCCCAAATCAAAGTAAAGAAAATACTAGATCAACTCATAAGACAAAAGAGCTCCTCCGAAAAGCAAAGAGGGCTCACCATCTCAAGAAATGTACTGATTTGGACCTCAACGATGTACGAGCTGAAGTCTTCTATCACCTGTATCTGCATCATGAAAAGATGCAAGACCAATTGGACGTCAGTACATGGAATATATTGATATGTAAAATAGCTCAAGAAAGTAAGCTCAGCTCACTCATCTCAACTCAGCGACTCATACTCAAGTCAATACATACAAGGTTTAAAGTAAATCATGCTTTCAAAATAGACTCAGTAGTAATAGGCTTAGTTTAAAATATCATGCTCAATCAATGTTGCTCAGGAGTTTCTCTTAACCGACGTCCAATCCTATCATCTTTTCTTGGTGATACACAATGAAGGCGACACCATTTCCACGCCCGCCCTAAACTTGCAAAGGAAAAGGGCGATCAACTCTCTCATGGATGTATAGTAAATGTCCACTTATGGGACAAGAGTCGCCAGAACGAGCTATACGACTATCCTACGCTGGCAACATAGTTTTGTGGGTTAAACTAGATTTTTACTCATTCCCTGCTTAGTGCTCGATACTCCTCCCAAGACTAAAACATGCTCAACTCATCAATCAACTCAATCCTCAATGCTCAATCGATCAACTCAAACTTAACCTCATTTGGTTATCTCATCTCAATTACTCATCAACTCATTCAATCAATACAATTCATCAAATTCAACTCAGGCTCAAACAGTTATTTAAACTCACTCAATTTGACTCATGCAAATAAGATAGTCATATATAGTAGTGTATGTGACTTAATGCAACATATTTTTGCATATTCAATCATACCCAGATTACTCAACTTAGTCAAACTCAAACTTAACTCTGTAACATGCATAGAATTTCATAAAATCATGAAGTTTAGGGTTCATGCTATCAAGTATGAAATACATATGTAAATCTTATATCAATAATCATGCAATCCAGAAATTATCTCAAACATCATCTTAAGGACTCAAAAGAATTACAAGAAATTTGGTAATTGATTGATAAAAATACAAAACTGTATTCATATTCTCAGAAATCAACCCAAGTGAAGGAATGGACGTGTTGTAATGACCTGGATATTGTACGACTTTATTAGAACTTGAGGATTTCATTTTTGGACAAAATTTGGATCATGTGTCATCTCAAGGGAGACTACATGGCTCATGTGAGGTCACAGAATGAGTGTCCTACATTGGGACGACACTTGGCCTTAATTTTTGGAGTGTGGCATTTTGAGCTAAGGCAATACACACTTGGCCCCCACACTGGTCGTGTGACACTTCACGGACTGTGTGGAGGACCATGTGACTGGCCTTAAGCTTGAAATGACTATGTTTGCCCTAAATGTAGTCACACGATCAGTCACACGGCTCGTGCGACTTGATAAAGGCCGTATGGCCCTCCGTGGAGTTGATTTCGTAAAAATTTTCTAAGTATGGGATCTTCAAGCTCAAGTTAGGTTCACCTTCAAGACTTTAATTCAAGCTTATTTATGTTGTTAAAGGCCATCATGGGTCTCCTACATCAAGTCAAGTTCAAAGGCATTCCGTTGGCTAAGTTTTTCATAAGTACCGATAGAAGGGTAGAAGGGCCAATTTTAAATGGGCATATCTCTTAGCACAAAATGAACTGGGTGGCCCACGACCTACCAAATTAAAGCTCTTTGAATTAACTTTCTAATTCACTTGATTTCACCTTATTTTGAGTTCGGAGCAAGAATTTATGACCTTTTTCATAAAATCTATCTGGGCTAGATGGGAGGCTTCACGACCCGTGAAGCTAGGCGTGAGATGTTGTGGGTAAAATTTAAAGGGGTATTTTATTGAGGTATTTTTGATATTTTTATCCATCCTCAGTGCTTTTTAAGACTTTCAAACCCCCCTTTATATTCCTAAACCTCTCCTACACTAATTCCAAAACTCTCATTCAAGACTAATTAACTCAAGTCACTCTAGAATCTATTCCAAGGAACTCTTGAAGATTTTCAACTTGGGAGCAAGAGGATTCAATTCTTTTTCAAATTCTTTTGGATTTCTTCATCTTGGGAACATGAGTTAGCGCACTTTAAATTTGAGATTTTAAATATTATGATTCCTTAAATTCTAATATTGAATGGATTGTGTTTATCTATTGATTTTAAGATAATCTAAGCTTTAAAATATTGAATTTCATCATTTTTATGAACTTATGAATATGCATGGTCCCTTTGAGACTTTGATCTAAGCATGGGTGATTTATATTATAGTTTAAATGTGGATTTGGTTATGGTTTTACTTTAATTCTATATTATATTATTGATTTTAGATTGAATCTCACTTACCCATGCCATTCCCATATTTTCATAGCATATGCAGTTCATGAGCATGGATTTATGTTATTGATTTTAGATTGAATCTTAATTACCCATGCCTTCTTCACATCATTCATGGCATTTGTATTCATGACATTGGATTATTATAGAAATTATGAAGTGGGTTAAGCCCAATTATATTCTATGATATCATTTTGATAAGATATTGGTTATGACAAGAATGTGATCACATACATGTCTATGATTATAATTCTTTGAGCATTATGGGTGTTTGTACCATATTGTTATATGAATGAGTTATTCCTAAGCATGAATATTATGGTTATAAGTTATGATTTGGATTTTAAGCCTACATGCGCATTGAAATGAATTGAAATGACTTACTCTTGAAATCATGTATATATAAAATTATGAAATTATGAGAAATATGTTTGGTTTTCTTTGAACCTAAAGGTGCACTGAAATGATTTGAAATGACTATTGCATCTCCACTTTGAAAGCATGTATATGTATATTATAAATATTCTTGTGGGATGAAGACTTAGAACCGATGGATTGAGGGAATGCTCTGTTTTCTTGAACTATGTGCCTAGCATAGGTTCCTTTCTAAAATGGGGATGCCCGTAAAGAAAGTTACTTCCGAAATGGGGATGTCCGTAAGAAGAAGAAATGATATGATATGATATGTTATATGTGAAAATCCTATCCGAAATGAGGATGCCTGTAAGATGAAGTATGGTTTACTTTTGGCAAGTAGACCACCTCTTTACCGATGAGGGGATTTCATTAGGATTCCAAGTAATAGCTCGCTTGGTCTTACTTATGTCGGTTGAGGTAAATTCCCGTGAGATGAAGTATGGTTTACCTTTGACAAGTAGACTACCTTTTTACCGATGAGCGGATGTCATGTCCCGAGAGAATACCCCAGGCATAACTGACATACGGAGACTATTGCTAGTCCCCAAGTGAACCACCTAATCTCATCATATTTGTTCGATCAATAATTTAGTGGAAGATAATCAAGAGAAATCTAACTATCAGTGGGCTATAGCTATTAACTATGTCTATTATAAAGAATACGAATAATATCATAGTCTCAATTTAAATTAAAAAAATAGAGAAAATGACTCCAACATCAACTATCAGTTGTCTATGTCTATGAAGCCTCTATAACTAGTGTCTACGAAGGTACCATGGCAGGCCATGGCTACCACAATCAAGATAAACAACATCAAAATAGATAATAAAGAATAGATATGTCCTCCGAAAGTAGGGGAGGACTTACCAAGTCTGGAAATCATGAATCTCTGAACCTCAACGATTAGGCTGCTGAAATCCTCTATCTATCGAATCTGCATCATAAAACGATGCAGCACCAAAGGGGCGTTAGAACGTGGAATGTACTGTGTGTAAAATGGGCTAAAGTAAATAGTAAGGGCTATACAATATACAATGGCATCAGCTCATCAATCACTCAACATCCACTCAGAGTAAGCAATGTGACTCTATCACATCACTATCCATCAAGACATCACACTATCACATCAATCTCAGAGTACTATCAACATGAAACCTATCTGGGAGTTTCTATAATCGAAAATCACCACTATGAGCCATTGATGATAGAACAAAGAGATATCGTTGCCACATCCGTCTAGTACCTTGATGGGGTTAAGGACGAGTCCGTCGCGATCCCAAAGACATCTGTCAAGTCCTCTACGGGACAAAGAAAATATCTACTTTCATGGTTCAATCCTCTCTTATGTTGGTCACATAGTTAATGAGTACGAGTGGGACTCACTCTTACCCATTTCGGTGCTAACACTCCTTGCAGGACTCGATATGCTCATAAGTCTATCAACTTCAGGCTGGTTATACAACCAACCCCCCTCCAGGCAGGGACCTCATCTCGTCTGACATTCTATCAACTCAAGGAACAAATTTCTTCCTTTCAAAGCTAAGGTTCAACCTTATTTAGACTCTAAGAACACTAATTCCACCAACTTCAGCCATCAACATACTCATCTCAAGACACAGTCCACAACAATCAATACAGTCAGATAGTCAAGGCTCTGGACATTACCCCTGAGTTCGTTCTTGAAATCTTTAACAAAGAATCTATGTAGGACAAATATATAATCACACAATAATACATGTAAATAGTTAATTCAAAATATGATGATCATCAATTTAAGATATTATATAGAAATTAAAGATACCTTTCAAGAAAATCTTCAAGAATTATAACTCAAGACCTATCAATATCAACTATGAACCTATTATATGCATTGGGGCACATGGAAGAACAATTTCATGTTCTGGGTAGCCTTTACATACCTAGGATGACGAATTTCCAACTTTCCTTCAAGAATTTGGACCTAGACTTTGGAACCCTCCACTTTCTCTTTTCTCCTTCTCTCAGTTTCTCTCGTTAGACTTAGAAAAAAATGGGTTTTGTGAAATCCTTTCGTACGAATTTAGGCTTAGAAATACGTTTTGGGGTATCAAAATATGTTGGGATACCAAAAATACCCTTCCCGAATTTAAAAGAGAAAATTTTGAAAATAGTACACTCGTCCTCGATGCGCCAGGGGTGCGGCTAGTATATTTTTGCGAGTTTTCGAAAAATTCAATTTCTCGTTTAAAATAATAAAAAAAACTTTATGTGTATCCCCGCGCCCCCTTCGCGTCGCGCCAGGGGCGCAGATCGACACTGTTTTGGGAAAAATTAGCTAAATTTATTTTTTGCTCCGGTTGCTCTTTAATCGGATCGAGACCATTTTCCCACTCGATTTTTCGCGCTGATCACAAATTCAGTCTCGAATTTTTCATTGAAACTTTGGAAGATTCGTTGTGTGCACGATTACATTTTAGGGCATTTCGGTAATTTTATGGGGTGTTACAGGGGATTTCATCGGGATTCCAAGTAATAGCTTGCTTAGTCTTACTTATGTCGGTTGAGGTCACATCCTCACTATATATGAGCATCATTTGCATTTCATAGCATCTTGTTATACTACTTTCCTTATCATATATATATCTCTTTCTATATTATTTACCCTTGTCATCTAACATCGTATGCAGGTTAGCAATGAATAAGTTGAAAGTGATTTATCATATATATATCTTTTTCTATATTATTTACCCTTGTCATCTAACATCGTATGCAGGTTCTGGTAAGTTACATGCATTACACCCCGCATACTAAGTACGTTAAATAGTAAATAACCTTTCAAAATTTCATAAAAGAATACATATCCTCTTGATGTTGAAACTTGGGATGGAATAGATTTATCATAATCGTCGCAACTTCGGTTGGTATTCATCATTTTGCAGAAATTAAAATATTCCAAAAGAGTAATAAATGGTCACTAAATATAATTCAAGTTCTACAGGAACACTTCATAATTTTTTGTTGCAGTTTTTCTTTCTCAAAAGGTGAAGTTATTTTTCAAAATTGGTTGGTTTACTGTTAAAATTGT
The DNA here is from genome assembly GCA_000787875.1 of Solanum virginianum. Lineage (NCBI taxonomy): Eukaryota > Viridiplantae > Streptophyta > Magnoliopsida > Solanales > Solanaceae > Solanum > Solanum virginianum. The sequence goes on along the minus strand of DF363723.1, from coordinate 30,103 downwards.
TTCCTTAAATAAAGGACTCAAAATTCAATTTTTTCTTCCTAATATTTAGGAATCAGTACGTGTGAGTTTTAAGTTTTTCAAATTGATTTTAGATTTTATTTTAAAATTTAAATTCATAGATAACCATCACTATTATTAAAAAAAAATGTTTGAACTATTTTAAAATTTAAATTCATAGATAAATTCATAGTTGATGACATGTGTCTTCTTTTTAATAAAATAACCAAGATAATACTATTTAATTAATTAATATTTTCAAAATAGAAATGACATATTAATTTTTATATAGATAGAATATAGACAGATTTAAAATTAATTAACTTAATTTAAAAATAACTAAGTGTAATTGCTTGGGAAAATGGGGGCAAGGGACATGCCCTGAGATAGTATTTTTTAGTTCTTTTTGAAAAAAGATCTCTTCTGTTTTTTTAACAATTAATATAAATATATTATTTATATTTTAATTAAAATTAAATAAAATATATTTTTTATATTTTAATTTAAATCAAATTCCATCATAGACTACAGATGCAATACCATAATCAGGTTTTACAATATCAAACTTTAAATATTATTTTATTTGTTTCTAAGTTCCATTTTAAAAATATTTTTCTTGATATTTTGCCATTTTTTTAAATTGAAAAGTCTCTTTTCTAAAAAGTTAAAAAAGAATCTCTTCTTTCTTTTTTTTTAAAAAAAATAATTAATATAAATATATTATTTATATTTAAATTTAAATTTCATCACATAGAATACAGATTAAATATCGTAGTCAGGATTTACTATATGAAACGTTAAATATTATTTTATTTATTTTCTACGTTCCTTCTTTTTTTGTAGCTTTTTTCTCAGAATTGAAAAGTCTTTTTTTTTTGTATAATTTTAAATGTTTCTACAAATTAGATTAAATAGATAACCATTAATATAATTTAAAATTTGTCAGAATTTAAATTTAAAAAATTAATTACCTAATTAAATTTAAATAGAAAATAAAAATTTTACTAAAAACTGTCTTACAAAAAAAAGCATAAATATTTTTTTAAAAAAACTGCCAAGAGATGTGGGGTTGGTTTATTTTTTAGTGACTGTGTAAAAGAAAAAAAAATCAGATTTTGATAACTATTGAGTATTCTTAAAAATTATTACAATTTTTTATAGTTGTTTTTAATTATTTATAATTTTTTTAAAAAAAATTGAATTCTGGCAAATTTTAAATTATATTAATGGTTATCTATTTAATCTAATTTTTAGAAACATTTAAAAATTAAAATATTAAGAATGATTGAGGCGCTGACACATAAACGCTATCACCTTTCCTATTATATATATACTAGTATAAGTGCCCGCGCGTTGAGCGAATTTTTTAAAATGTCATATTTTTAAATTAAAAGAAAGTCAATACAAAATCTCGAACGTTGTAATTAATAATTCAATACTTCCTATTCTGATGTAGTTTGAATTATTATTATTACTTTTGAAGATTTTTGAAACAATATATGCGTAATTATTTAAATAAAAAAAACCTAATAAGTTAAATTCTTATACTTAGTCCCCCTCTCTCTTTGCTTGTACAATTGAAGTACTAATTAACCAATATATTTTACATTGATCACAATATTATTTAATAAAATTCACAATATAAATTAAGGCTTTCTAAGGAATCAAACATTACTAATATTTGTTGAATTAAAAAATGAAAAAAATGATCAAAATAACAATTATATCACTAATAGAGAGTAAGGTTAAAATAAATATATCAAAAAATGCTTAATATACAAATGAATAGTTTAGTTTATCTCTTAGTAAGTATAACTTTTCAAAATATAAATATTTATTTATAAAGTATCAAATGAATAAAGAAAATTTTGCCTTCCATGATATAATTTATAGAATAATAATTTTACAAAATAATTTCTAAGATAAAGAAAAAAAAAACAAACTCATGTTGTTATAGTACTACAAATATGCAACTACATTCAAACATGTTAAACATATTGAATTGTGGGATTATAAGATTTTAAAATTTCTAAATTATAATACGCCTTATTTATTGGATTCAACTTTTTTTAAATAAAAAATTAATTTATTTTTTAAAAACTTTGAATTTTGAAACCGTAATTTCTTTTTTTAAATTTCTTTTTTTCAATTTGTTTAAATTTAAAACTCACTATTTACTTGGATACACATTTTTCTCATATAAAAATTATTTCTTACCAACTTAGCAAAGAAGGACAACAGTTGTATGCATTTTTTTTTTAGCAATCACATTTATTATATAAGTTTTTGGCAATAACTTTTTAAAATATTATAATAATGATTAAGCTATATGGTATTTTTTTTTAAAACTTCATTTTTTTATTTTAATTTGTTTGTGATTCGATTTTATATTTTAAATACAATAACTAAGTTATCTAATTAATTATTGGAATAAAAATTTAATTTGAGTAAAGATGTTTACAAATGGCAGACTAATAAGCAGGAGTTTAATGGAAAATCGCATTTCTTTTTAAAAGATATCGATAATTCATTTTTAAAATTTTAACATTTTAAATCATATTTTTTTTATTTAAAAAACTTCCATTTGCTAAGTAATGGGAAGTTTTAAAAATCCCTATTCACTTGGGTACAAATTTTTTAAAAATAAAGATAAATTAATTATTTAAATTGTGACTTTTAAAATCGTATTTTTTTAATTTAATTTTTTTTTCAATCTATATCTATATATTATTAATAGGAAAATAGTCTAGCCTAGGATCATGCCAAGTGACAGCTTAGGATTAAAACATGTGTTAGTTTTAGAACAAATTAGTTAAGTTAGTTAATTAAACAAATTTTAAAATAAATTCATATTTTAATAATTTTTAAAAGTTTTTTTATATTTGTTTTAACTTTATTTATAATTATTTGAATATATTAGAGTCCGATATTAGGTACTATTTTAAAATTTATTTTTACATTTAAAAATATTTTTTTAAATTCCAAAAAATGTGCAGTTTTTTTAAGAATATATAAAATAATTTTTTGATTGACTGTTTTCAGTTTTAACCAAAAATTTATAAAATATAAAAAATATGTATTTTGTATAATATTACCAAATTTAAGCACCACAAAAAATAACAAAATTTTATGATTTTAAAAGTTATAGTTTTAAAAAATAAAATAATCTTTATTTAAATTTTGAAAAAAAATAAAATCTAAACAACTTAATTGGCCGTTTTAAAAGTCTCATTACACTTCCATTCCAATTTTTTTTTTTTTTAAAAAAAAGATTAAAATTAATTCTTCAATTAAAGTTTTAAATTGCGTTGTAACATAGGTCTAGAGAAAATTCATTTAATATTTATGTGTGCTAGATAGTTTTAAATTATAACAAAAATGCTCCTATAAATATGTTATATTTATTAAACCGTGTATAGTAAAAACTGTTTTTAGAAAAGATAAAGATAAAGCAGTTGGGTAACTTATCATTAACCACCCACTAGGCCTGATGTAACACTTTGTGAAATTACTAAAATACCTCTAAACTTAGTCGTGCACATAATGTATCTTTTCAAGCTCCAATGGAAAATCAGAGACCGAATTTGCGATTAGTGCAAAAAATTGAGTCGAAAAATGCTCTCGAGTCGGCTTTAACGCGAAAAAACGCAAATTAATTTTTCCAAAGTGAGCTTAAAACAGTGAGGTTTTGGTGCCCCTTCTGCGACGCGGAGAGGACGCGGAATCACACTTATATTTTTTCAAAAATTTACGAAAAATGAGAATTTGTGAAAAACTGAAGAAAATCACTAGTGCGTGTAGTGTACTAGTGTACGCGGGAGCAAATTTTTCTTTTAAAATTCGGGAAGGGCAATTTTGTCCTTCTCGACATATTTTTATATCCCCCACACGATTTTTGAAGTATAATTCGTACAAAAGGATTTTTAAACCCAAAACTACTCTAAGTCTATTAGTTTTACACTAAGTCTAAGAGAGAAAAAGGAGAGGAAAGCAAGGGTTTCTGAGGAGAATTCAAGATTCTTCAAAGATTCGTCATTCCCAGGTATGTAAAGGCTACCCAAAAGCATGACATTGATCTCCCATGTGCCAAAATAGAGTTAGGATGATAAAATTCATGACTAGAATCTTTCATTACTAGGTGATTGTGACTTGATCCTTATAATTTCTCTTTATAAAGGCTTGAATAATGAATTTAGGGGGATGTCTAGAGCCTGAAATGTCTGAAAGTGATGCTTGACTGAGTCTGAGTCCTAAGGTGAGTGTGTCGGTGACTGTGATAGTTGAAATTTATTGTTGATAGAGTTGAATGGGTATAATTTCCATTAGATTGGATAGATAGCCTTGCCCGTAGAGGTTGGCTGATGAGAGTTCTTGATGGACTAACAGACTTATTAGCATATTGAGTCCTGGGAGGAGTATTAGCACCGAAATAGGTAAGAGTGTGTCCCACTCAAACCTATAACTACGTGGCTAGCATAGGAGAGGATTGAACCGTGAAAGCGGATGTTTCCTTTGTCCCAAAAGAGGACTTGACAGACTTTTGGATCTATTGACAGACTCGTCCTTTACCCCGGCAAGGTACTGGATGGATGTGGCAACGACATCTCTTCGTTGTATCACTACCAGCTCATAGGTAGTGGTTGTCAGTCATAGAAACTCCCAGATTGGTTTCATGATGATAGAACTATGATGTGATATGAAGGTTTGATGTTTGATAGCTAGTGAGGTGATAAAGTCTTGTCTCTTATATCTGAGGTGAGGCTGAGTGATTGATGAGTGTCAATTATATTGTTTCCTTTTTCTAAGCCTATTTAACATACATTATTTCTATGTACTAATGCCCCTCTAGCGCTGCATCATTTTATGATGCAGATTCGATAGACCGAGGACTTCAGCAGCTCGATCGTTGAGGTTTAGAGCTCTTTATTCCTGACAGTGGTGAGTCCTCCCCAGCATTCAAAGGATATTTATTTTTATGATTGGACAGTTTTTTACTTAATAGTTGGTGGTCATAGCCTATCATGGTACCGTCTTAGACGATAGTATAGAGGCTTCATAGACATAGACGTAGATGTTGATGTTGATGTCGAGGGTCCTTTTCCCTCTTTCTTCTTTCTTTATATTGAGGCTGTTGACTTTCCTATTCTATTTCCTTATGATAGACTGATGTTGATAGTATGAGCCCACTGATAGGATAGCACTTATATTCATTATATCATTTCTTTTTCGCTGATGAATTGACTGATGGAAGGCAAAGAGACTGAGGGTCCGCTTGGGGGCTAGCAATAGTCTCCAAGTGTCAGTCACGTCTAGGGTACCCTCCGGGGGCGTGACACCTAATAATAAACTCCCTCAAAAACTGCTTTACAAGTCACGTAATAAATAGCTTTCATGGTCAAACCCAACATTTCCCAAGGAATAACATCATCATATCTCCTTTTCGATTTCCATTGGATGTACCAAATTTGGGCTACACCTTTAATTTGGAGGCCGCTAACTTCGCTTTCTCCTCTGAATTGACCCCCATGATAGATAGCACTTTGTACACCTCATCGATGAACGCTTGGGGATCTTCATCCATCTTGGATCCATGGAACTCCAGTGGGTTCATTCTAGTGAAGTTTCTCACCCCAGAAGACGGAGTGGGAACATAAGGGCCTTGGACCCCTTGGTGAATTTAGTTGGTCATAGCACGAGCCAACATTGTAATAGCATCCCAAAATTTATCTAGGGCTACCCCTCCACATTGAGGAGGGAGGGACCGATTGCTCCTTGGGTGTACGATTTCTCCTTAGTCTCCCTCTTGGAATCGGCATGGTCTAGAAGAGCGAAGAGCATTCATTAGGTGATAAGCCATACACTCACATCTAAAGCATGATATAGACCATGAAGAAATGAAATATTTTCTAAAACGCCTCATAAACTCCCATTCATAGTTGTGGCTCGCTTCGCAACCATTAATAAGATGCTAATTGATGCGGTGTGTTGGATTTCGAGCACCATTAACAAACTAGTGCTCTGATGCCAAGTTTTTCACAACCCAAGCCTAGGGCCTAGACGTAATATGGCCAATGGGAACCCGAAGGGACCCCAAAGAAGCCTCTTAGGATATCATTCGCACATCCTTGGTCGCGAAAGCAAAATAAACAACACAAGAGATATAAATAAGAGGAAACGGGACTAAGGGAAGTCTTGATATTCATAAAAGCAAAAAAGAGTCAAGTTTATAGCATAAGTATATCAATTATCCAAACAATACCTCATACATGGAATAGAGTGGGGGCTAAGACATTTTTCGGGAACACCCTCAAGTATCAAATGTTCAACATAAGGAAATATCAAATAGCAAGAGTAACATAGATAGCATCTTCAAACTTGAGGACTCAAAAAGCTTATCTCCAAGGCACCGAACTAGCATGTGGAGAATGATCAAGGGGTACTCAGGTCCCTACATGGTAATATCATGTAGGCATAGAGTATGTATTAGTATGTTTGAATATACTAAGTATGTAGGATGCAATGCAACAAGACATTAGCCATTATAGTCAAAATGTATAATCATAAGCAATGTATAAGTATAATTTCTATATGGCATACATGATCATCGCTTGAAGTAAAATATGCTAGTAAACCATATAACTTGCATAGTACATATCACTTGTAGGAAGAGACCATTATCAACATAGACCAAGCAAACTACTACTTGGAATCTAAGGCATGTCACCCCCTCGTAAGGTGATTGAGGTACTTACCCCTCAACATGGTGATTTGGCATGTCACCCCCCAACAAGGTGTTTGAGTTACCCACCCCTCAACAAGTTGATTGGGAATGTCAACCCCCAACAAGTTGATCGAGGTATGTCACCCCTCAACATGGTGATTGGGCATATCACCCCCCAACAAGGTGATTGAGGCATGTTAACCCCTCAACAAGGTGATTGGGCATGTTACCCCTTGACAAGGTGTGGTCTACTTGCAACATCATAGATACTTTTCATGAATTCAATACATACATATAAACCCTTAATCATCATAAAGTCACTTGGCTTGTAAACCATGTAATATATCATCAAAAACTTGAGAATCCTTGTCGAGATAATTTATCAAACACTTGGCGGGTTCGTAATGCTTGTTCAAAATTATTCAATTCAAGAGTGAAATAATATGAGAAAACTCAATGTAAATCAATCCACCAACACATAGTAAAACCTTCGTGTAAGATACCTTGAAATCCATCATTAAATCTCTTAATAGATCATAGTTTCATAGCTCAAAACATGCATAGTCTCACTTTAGTAAAACTCTCATGTAAGATACCTAGAAAGCCATCATCAAATATTATAATATTTCATAGTTTCATAACTCAAAACATGCATAATCTCAATAAACAAAATCAATTCATTGTATAAGCTTGAAATAGATAGACATGCTTAATCAATCAACATTTCATAAAACCCCTACATAATTTATGATGATATTTCATAATAATGGATACCCATAAGTAAAACAACTTGAAAATATGTAATTTTCATAAAAAGAAAGATTGGATTCCATGGGTTAAAAGGACTCAATGGATGAAACCCACATACCTAAATTTGGGATTCCATGATATAAAATTAGAAGGAGGCTTGAAGCTTGGATTGAGTTCTTCAGATCCAATGCGAGCTTGAAATCCTTAGATTTGGGATGGAAATTTTTATTAAGTGTTGGAGAGGTTTTAGAGAGGGTTTTTAAGTCATATTGAGTTGAAAAATGACTAACTATGGAATATTTCACGCGTAAATAGGTATGAGGCCATGACCCCAATTCCCTTTGGTCGAAATAGAAAATAAGGAAGAACTAACACTGCTCCACGATGGGTCCACGTCGCAGAGCCATTTCGCACAACTACTGTTTCCAAAAAAATTTGCAAAAATAATTTTTCGCTACGGGTCTTCTAAAATTCGGGTTATACCCATTTCCCACTCAATTTTGCCCCCCAACAAAGAATATAAAGTTAGAGTTTTGATATCACGCATGAATTTTGAGATATATGGAAATTACAATTATGGGAATTTTTGAAGCACACTTTGGGGAGTTTGAAGACTTCAATCTCCTTAAAAAGAACGACATATTCGCACCTCAGTTTGAATAAATTTTCATTCAACTTTGTCATTTATTTTCAACTGTAATTTATTGTATTTGTGGTATACCAACAGATAGATAGAGCTATTTTCTTGGTTCTTCCGTGGGCTGTGACATTGAACACAAACCTAGTGAAAATTTATACTCCCTCCATTCTAGTATATCTAGTAGCCCTTGACATTACATGATATTTAAGGAAAAAAAGAAGACTTTTGAAACTAATGGACTAAAATAATTCTTAGATATTTGTGTGGATGAAAATCATTTAATTGATGGTAAAATGATAATGTCACAACCCGGTCCCAATCATGATGACACCTGTTAGATCTCACCTACAGGCAAGCCAATTGCCCAACCCCAGGGTACCTATCGTAGATCTCTAGTCACAATATAACAGATATAATAATATAACCACCATAACCTACCTAGAACCTGGAAGTTAACTATATAAAGCTACAGTAGACACAAGTATATACCCATACATATACATATAATAATATACAAAACCACGAGTGCTCTTATAAATACAAGCCCCTATTGTACAAGGCTAATGTATGGATATAAAAGACAGTAATCAAAGGGATGGAGACTTGATGATGTTCACGCTCCAATAAGAAAGCGGTTACTGTTTGCAATTAACCTAGTCGGAGGTTAGGGGCGAATTCACAGGGAATACGAGGCTTGACTATAGAGATACACTAACAATCATTTCAAGCATCGATTATTAAAATCTCTAAATGGGGGGGGGGTGGTTTCTTTGTAATTCAAGAAAAAATAAAACTAAACACTATACTAACTATGCGGGAAGACACCCAAATTTGGGGACAACCTAGGAATTGTGTTACCCATGATTCGTTGACTCAACTATCCTAGACAACACAACTCTAATTGAGAATTTACATGCAGGAAGGTAACTTAGGTTCTTCCAGCTCTCTTGTGAAGGTAAAGGTCGAATCTTACCATGGCACATGGTCTGCAACCATGGTGTGCCAACTAACTATTACCCATTGTCCTAGTGAACCTCCCTTTGGTCAGGTTTGGTCGATTAGACGAGAACACATCAATCGAATCCTATCATTTACTTCCCTTTTCCTATTTGTCACTATCTTGGTCGGGATCATGATAGTAGGCGGGGGTTGGTGTTGACCACCACCAAACAACAAACAAAATGAAGGGAAATAAACAATACATGCAAAACCCCAATCAAAGAAATGCACAAAGTCTAGGTTATTACAAGTCTACTACTTGTGATTCCCACAACCCCAAGTTGTGGGTGCTCAGCTACTCATGGCTAAGGCAAAATCAACAACAATGAAAATAATTGACATAATTGAGAGTTTACCCAAAACAATGAAGAACAATAACACCTTCAAGTTGAAAACCACAAGCTTGAATTAATGGCAAATGGGTACAATATGGATTTTCAATCCCCCAAAAGTGGGTCTTCAAATTGAAAGATAAAAATCTACACTAAACCCTAAAAATGCTCTTAGAATATTTACAAGTATCTCTGAATGTTGAATCTCTCTTATAGAAAACCTAACATTATCTATTTATACTAGTTACAAAAACACCCTAAAAATTAAATAAAAAATACAACTAATAGCTATTACGTCTCGCAGATATGACTCATAGGGTGACCTATGAGTCATAATTAGGATTTCTTAGTCAACATTTGGTATGTTAGACTTAACTGCTATGACCCACTGTTATGAGTTGTTGCTTAGGCTATGACTCATATGCTCTTCTCGTAGTTTAGGCCTTCAGTTCTTGGTCCCAACTTTTGGCTCTTTGTTTCTTGCTACGAACCCACCTATACGAGTCGTAGTGAGATATACAACTCGTAGAGTGGCCGTGTAGGGCTGACCTCCACTTAGCAGATTTTTTTATTTTTGCTCACTATTTCTTGCTACGAGAGCACCCTATGACTCGTTGCTTGGGCTACAACTCGTAGGATGACTCGTATGTCCTGCACTTCAGCAAAATTTGTAATTTTCTCCCAAAATCATACCAACCTACCTTTTTTGCAATAACAACACAAAAACACATAAAAATCATACAAGGTTGCATTAAGAACTCATAACATACCTTATTTTAGGTGCCAAATGTGTTGTATTTTGATAGCATATCAACACCCTTTACTTAGAACTGTTGCTTGCCCTCAAGCGATGACTCAATCTAAGCAGATAATGAGAAACACATAGAAGCTACTCTAATGGCATATACTTTATTTACTTTAATTCAAGTACCCGACTTTCATTTTCAAAACTAGATTACAAAGCTACTAAACAAACCAAAACACAAAGATGTATCTAGCAATCCAACTATAACAAGCAAAGGAGTATCAACCATCCACAATCACTAGGTTAGTCATATGTCAATAATGTAGTCAAATGCCTTCACAGAAAAGAAGTCCCTTTTACTCACTCAAAAAAACATTCATAATTTACGAACTATGCAAGCATTCTCACTCCCACAAATGAAATTCCTGTAAAATGACTAACACCATAGGATTTCTTCAATACTCAATTTTCAGATTGATGACAAAGTGGATTTAGATCACTTTAGGACTTAATAACTTGTAACATAGGCTCATAGGGCTTTGGTATCGCATTTTAGGCAAGTAGTGACTAAAAGCTATCCTTGAACCATGTTTTTTTTTCAACACTCTTACCTCCATAACTCAACCATTTCCTTTAAATCTGCCTTTATTCTTCCTTTTCAAGCTTTTCCCTGGGGTGTTTTCTTTCACTTTTATAGTTGTGCCTCATTTTTGAACTTATTTTACTATCTTTCTCAATCCAAGGCAACTTTTCTTTTCTTTTTTTCACCCGGCACATGACTTCTTCATTTCTTTCTTTCTTTCAAAACTAACCACCTCATTTTCATTACTTTACCACTACAAGGGCCACCCTCAACTTAGAATTTTAGCCTAAGGAGAAGTACATAGTATCTATTTCCCAAACCAGGGCCACTATTTGTAGTCACCCTTAACTTAGGCTTTTAGACTCAATAAACCCTCCTCTACTTGATTTTCACTCCTTTAATATATTCAGCATACACCATAAGTCTAGAGATGTCCATGTCCCGATTTAGCATAGTCGTACGATATTCTTGTACAAGCAAGTCAGAAACACCGGAGACAAACTTGTGCATTCTTGCACGAGGATAAGCTATAAGTGTCGGAGCATACTTGGAGAGCTTAGTGAACTTGAGGGCATAATCCCTCACACCTATATTACCCAGCCTGAGGTTGATAAACTCAGTCATCTTGGCTTCCTTAAGCTCAAGTGGGAAGAAATGATCCAGAAAAGCAAGCTTGAACTCTTCCCAATTAACAACATCACGATAAACCCTCTCTATAGACCATTGAGTATACCCTACCTATGCTATATCCTTTAACTCATTTTTCTTAAGTTAAGGTCTCTTNNNNCATCCTAAAGTCTATGCTTCTCTGTTCCCACACCTGTTCTATATCTTTTAACTGATAGGCAGCTAGCTCAGCCCTCTCCTCAGAAGAGATACCCATGACATCCAATACCTTAGTGAGCTCATCAATGAACTCCTGAGCATCTTCATCAGCCTTGGACCCAAAGAACTCCAGAGGATTCATCCATGAGAAATCCCTCACTCTAGAAGCTAGAGTGGGATCCCGAGAAAGATTAGCCCGCCCGGTCTGAGTAGAGACCACCCATACAAGCATGGAAAAGGTCGTCTGGAGCTCACCATTAGAGATAGGCTCATCCATAGGCCCTTGTGGGGCTTAACCCTCATAAGTAGGGGTTGCTCTGGCTGGTCTATCACAAGGCATCTTCTGTAATAGCGCAAGGGTACCATCAAGATCAAGAAGCTAAACTAACTATTCACAGCACGACATAAGACATGAAAATGTGAGATAATTCCTAGAACGTCATCATAGCCTCCCACTCATAGGCGTGGTGCAATTCACTTAGGCTATTTCATAAGACATGAAAATGTGAGATAATTCCTAGAACGTCATCATAGCCTCCCACTCATAGGCGTGGTGCAATTCACACCCATGATTAGGTGTAACAACTTGGCCCAGCACTGTGAGATATTATTCGCTCTTGGGCCTGGCCCATCACGATTTTGTCCCTTCGGGGGTTTTACCCCAAAAGGTGCCACACAGGTAGAAGGTCCAACCCACCACTAAATAGCCCAGAATTCTCCCTCTCTTTTTCGATGTGGGAATCTTGCCTAAGTGAGCCCCGCACACAACCCAGGCACTCACCCCCCGTAGGGACTCAGCGTCCTCGCTGAGGGCTCACCCACAACCGTACTAGGCGAGAGTGGGCTCTGATACCAACTATCACGACCCAAATATTTGGCGTGATGACACTTGCTCAAATCCCACTAGAACAAGCCAATATTAGCTCAAAGGGATAATAAAATAACGCGCGAAAGTAATTAACTAGAATAGATAACCAAAACTAAGAATTTCTATACTTAAAAATCACCCAAGGATTTGGTTGTCATGCGTACAAGTCACTAACAATATTATTATTATTATTTTAAAGAATGGCTCATTACATTAGGAATTACATGACGCGGTATGTTGGACTCTGAGGATCATTACAAACCTAGGGCTCTAATACCATCTCTGTCATGACCCGGGCCTAGACCTACATGTGACATGGTGTATGGAACCCAAGAGTCCCCAAACAAGCCTCAAGATACAAAAACTTGCATCATTGGTTCGGAAGCGTAATAAAAAATTAACACATAGTTCTAAGGGATGAAAAAGTAGGACTCATGCTATGGGGTAATTCGGGACTTAGGATCTTTCCATCAATGTAAGAGCAAGTTACATATTGATACTTAAAGATAACCAAATACATAACATAGACTTAACCATAACTCATAGTATATACCGTAAAGAGGTTTACAAGGTGTCCAAGAATGCCTCTACATAGATGGGTCGGGGAACAAGACATACCCCGGGATCACCCTCAAGTACAAAGATAAAGAGACAACATAGATAGATAGATGGTGGTTTGTCCTTGAAAGATAGGACTCACCACTACAAGAAAAAATAGAATTCAAGCTAAGCGTCGAATGGTGGATAAACAAGGTCCCACGTCCCTACATGGTAAAAATCATATAAGCAAGAATATGCGTTTGTACGCTTGAATGTACTAAGTATGCAGGGTGCAATGCATATAACTTATCAAAACCTGCATATCAATGTTAGATGGCAAGGGCATATACTATCAAAAGAGATATATAACAAGGAATGTAAATATAACAAGATGTCATGAAATTCATGATGCATGAAATGCAAATGATACTCATATTTATAGTGGGGATGTGACCTTGTGCGACCTGTCAGTCCTCCAGGGCCCAAATAACTTAATTTTCTCCCATGAACTATTTGGGTCAATGGATTATACTCATATTTATAGTGGGGATGTGACCTTAACCAACATGAGTAAGACCAAGTGAGCTATTACTTGGAATCCTGATGAATACCCCTTACCGGTAAAGAGGTGGTTTACTTGCCAAAGGTAAATCATACTTCACCTTACGGGAATACATCCCATTTTATATGAAGAAACCTTCCTTATGGGAACACATCCTATTTTGGATAGGATTTCCACAAATCATAAATCAAATCAAATCATTTCTTCTTTTTGCGGGAGCACATCCCATTTAGGAGGTATCTTTCCTTATGGGAACACATCCCATTTCGAAAAGGATCCTATGCTAGGCATATAGTTCAAAGAAAAAGAGCACTCCCATCAATCCATCAGTGCTAAGTCATCATTCCACAAGAATATTTTAATATACATATACATACTTATAATGAGGCAATAGGCTTGTTCCAAATTATTTCAATGCGCAATTGGACTTAAAAGCCAAGCACCATTCATAATAATTCATACTTAGACTAAAATGCCAAAATCATAGTTTCATAGTGATAATACTCATTCATAGGAACAACCCATTCATATACAAAATGGTGCAAGCACCCAAAATGCTCAAAGAGCCAAAAACAAAGACATATATGTGATCACAATATTGTCATAACCAACATTTTATCCAAATCATACCATAAAACAAAATTGAGCTTAACCCATAGCATAATTTCTCAAAATAATCCATGTACATGAATGCATATGTTATGAACAATGAGAACATGACCTGGGTAATTGAGATTCAATCTAAAATCAACATTTATAATATGAAATTGAAGTGAAAACATAATTAAATCCATATTTAAATCCATAGTGTAATCATCCATGCATAAATAATTCTTAAAGGGGACATGCATACTTACAATTTCATAAACCTAAAGTAAATCCTCATATAATGATTTAAATCACATTAAAATCATCAAATAAACACTACCAATGTGTCAATAGAATTTTAGGAATCATAATATTCAAAACCATAAATTAAAGTAATCAAAATCCATGTAGGTTTTCTTCAAAATAATTTTGGGTCTCCTTGATTGGAAGGAATCTAAGATCAACCCACATACCTAAGACTTTGAGTTTCTTGAAATTGAGTTGAGAAAGAATAGAAGCTTGGAAGTGGGTCTTGGAATCTAAATTTGTTCTTGAGTTTCCTTGAAATTGGGATTGAGGTCTTGGTGGAGGCAGTCAAAAGAATTGAGAGTGTATTTGAGATGAGAACTTATCTGACTCTAATGGAACTTAGTATTAGGGTCTTGATAGAGGCTCTTGAGAGAATTGAGAGTGAATTTGAGATAAGTGTAATGAGTTTGATCCTTTGGAGTAGAGTTTAGGTCTTTTGGTGAGGTTAAGATAGCATTGGAAGTCTAAAAAGGTCATTAGAGTAATTAAAATTTACAAAAATACCATTAGGAACGGATGGAATATTTGATAAAGTGTGGCCTCACTAGAGGCTTGACTAGCCGTGTGGCATTCCACGGGTCGTGTGGAGTGCCAGTCAAAAGGGACTTAGAAAAATAAATGGGAGTTGGGAACACTTAGAAAAATTTCATGTCTCGTCACTTTCACAAACCACTTCACGGGCCGTGTGATGCTTTACGGTCCGTTACACCATACTTAGGCACAAAAATATGGCCTGGCTACTTCATCCCCAAGTACCACGGGCCATCAGGCCCTACATGACCCATCAAGGGTCCCCGTTGCACCACCCTTAAGCAAATTTTCCCCCAAGTCCAACAAGCTTCCCTTAACATACCTTGTGCCCATCCACACGGTCAGTGGCAAGCTACACGACCCATGCCACTAGCTGTGTCACCTTTCTTGGTGCCAAAATGTCCCTTTCCAGTCCTAGCTAACCCAAATGGCCCGTCAAAGGCATTACTACCCGTCAAACTATACATTTGACACCACTTCACAAGAGGGTCTCACAAAAATTATCATAACTCCTTCATCCGACATCGAAATGAGGTGAAACCAAGTTTGTTGCAAAGCTAATTCAAAGGTCTTCTTATTCACTAGGCCAAAAATCTTCTTTTCTAGCCTAAGCCATCCAAACAATTCGTCCAAGGTCACACTGCCCGTCAAACTTTTCGTGTGGCATCACTGCACAGGAGGGTCTCACGGAAACAATCATAACTCCTTTTTCTGACATCGGCGTCGAATGGTGGATAAACAAGGTCCCACGTCCCTACATGGTAAAAATCATATAAGCAAGAATATGCGTTTGTACGCTTGAATGTACTAAGTATGCAGGGTGCAATGCAAGGTAACTCAAAGGGATTTTATTTGACATGTCATGGGCCAGTTCCAATTGTACTAAAAGCTATGCTACTTTAAAGTTGACTCTTCTACCGGTACTTGTGTCGAACTTAGCCAACGAAAACCCCTTTGAACTTGGCTTGATGTAGGGGCCCATGAAGATCTTGAACAACATATGTAAGCATGAAAAATCCAGGTCCTTACATTATCTCCGCGTTGGGAACACTTGTCCCCGAATGTGCAAGAATAAGGCTTGGCTGAGAATATGAAACTTCCAAACACAAGATACAATGCACGTACAATTCACCATTAAAAAAATCATTAAGTCATTAAAACTCATATCAAAATGTATTCAAATCATTTAAATGTTCATGAAAATCATTTTAGTGCATAGGTAAGCATGTCATGCCATGTGACTCAAAAATTGAAAGGATTAGGACCACTTGGAGAAGGAAGAACCTAGCACCTTAGACTTGAGTGGATTGGAAAACAAATATAGGGATATCGCCTTATCATGCCCAACTATGCCCTCCCCTAAGGTACCTTAACCGAAGCAACATCCTGCATCGGTGAGACCTTCACATATACCCATTCTCCAAACTAATAGTCAAGACCCCTCCTTCTAACCTCTGAATAAAACTTTTGACGATCTCGAACCACCTCTAACCTTTCTTGATCAATTTCACTCTTTCTATAGCCTCCAACATAGCCTATACATGGAACATCTCAAGTTTTACAAGATCACACAGGAAGACTTTATGTAATACCAAAATAGGACAACCACGATAACTCTTT
>DF363724.1:17000-30868 GCA_000787875.1 Solanum virginianum | reverse complement strand
GGCATACGAGGTTCCACATATTTAACAAAAGGTTAGAAATCCACTTGTCTTATATAAAGTCTAGAATCACGTCACTTCCAAAGCTTTCCCTTTCTATGACACTCCAATTCACCAAAATCTATTCAAATATAGCATCATAATTATATAATAAATCTAACTACACAAAAATCAACTAATTCGGGTGAAAAGGGTAGAACGGTCCAAAAATTTCATCGCCTAAAAATATTGTCAGAATCTGGAAATTTATACATGAAAATGTTCTCCAAGTGATAAGGAACTCAACGGCAAAAACCATTTAAAAAAATGGAGCTAATAAGAGGAAGAAATCGCATGTTAAAATTTTCGAAATATATTAAAAATGCAACAGCAAGATCACGAATTTTACCTCAAATGACGTACCAAAATCAATTTCTGAAGCTCCCATGTTGTTCTTCTCAGAAAATTATACAACTTAACCTTTTGAATCGCTCAAATCCGATCAAAATTGAGAGAGAAATCATTGGTTGAAGTTTGGCGCAAAATATGCAGCTTTTAGGGTTGGGGAACGGTCTACCACGTGGCAGAACCTGATTGGGCCACATCACCCGCCCGTTTTAGCATTTTCAGCAACCACTTGAACTTAAATTTGATGCTCCGACCTCATCCAAAGTAAAAAAAAATACAATTCATATATGAAATCTTGTGAGCAACAGCATTCCGAACTCAATGGTGTAGTCAAAATTTCTAATGGAGATCATTTTATGCCAATGTGGGTCCCATTTTCCAATATCGAAATCTACTGATAGGTCAAAACTACACGAAAGCCCCAAAAACTGAACGAAAGATCCTCCTAGACCAAAATCAACGTTTCTGATCTATTGTAAATATCAAAATTTGCAATTGAAGCCTCCTTGACCTAAAACCTGAGAAAGCTCGTTAAAATTAGTTTCGGACTCAAAAACTCAAATTCTTAGAAGCTCTAAAAATTGCAACGAAACCATTTCTAGCATTAGTTTGACTATCTGGAACTATTAAAATTTTCAGAATTTCAATCCGAGCTCCCGAACCCCAAATGTTGACCAAATTCAAACTTTGGCTCCAACTTTTAAGAAGAGCAAAAATAGTAATTTGGCTGAAAATACCAAAAATGACCTTCAGGGTTATTATAGAAAATCACCTCACAAGCAATGCCCAGTGATAATTTAGTATTAAATCGATGAAAATTCAATTTATTTCTCAAATTCAAAAGATTTTCGAGAAAAAAAATTGTTATGCTCTCTCCTTTCTTCTTCCCAGCACAATAGCCACAAGAAACAACAATAATAACACAAGGAGAGGAGGAGGAAGAAGAAGAAGAAGATGAAGACAAAGAAAAAGAAAAAAGAAGCAGCGAAGAAGAAGAAAGAAAATGACGCGAACTGGTCGTTAGAGGCAGGGATTTACCAACGCACAACTTTTTTTTATTTTTTTAATATATTAGGGTTAATAAAGATTAGGTCAAAGTGTAAAAAAAAAAAAAAACTTGAGGACTTCTTTAAAAAGTGATCAAAACACATTACTTATTAACCATAAAATTGTTACCTATCATCAATAATTAAAACTCTTATCACTCTTTTTAAGTTTCAAAACATTTTGGTCACCCTTAATTAACTCACCCAGGATTTATGATCGGTCCCTGTTGAAAATTAATATTAAAAAAAAGAAGAGAATCTTAGAGAGTGAATTATTAGTCTCCTCAATAATTTCCACAAAATCAAATTTGGAAGTGAATGAAACATCAAAGTCTCTTGTTGGTTCATGGAATAAAGACAAACCTCAAAAGTTGAAAAGGATATCAATATATCAAGAGTGGATGTAGAGTATCGATATCGAATTTATTTGAGTTTAGTATTTTTAATGTGAAAAATATATATACGTAAAAATTCATAAAAAATGCAACAAATAAAGTATAGTATTACATATAAATTCATAACTTCCAAGATATAATGCATCCCATGCTACTTAAAAACCTTTCGAATCATTTGGTATGGGATAATGGATAACAATTCCGAAATAAATATAAGATTATCTTTTCCTCTATTTGATTAGGAATAATATATATAGTTGGATATTTTTGTTCATATGATAATTTTATTTATTCCATAATAATGTCTTTAAATTGAACTTGTAAAATGTAAAGTTTGAATATAATGTTAATGTGAATAGCATCAAACAAATGAATACTTTGCGATCTAGTCATATCTTTCAATTAGTTATAACATCGTATATGTATTAACCATCACCTCAAATAAAATAAACACACAGGACCCCATTGAAAAATTATTGCACAACTAAGCATCCTCCCCGTGTCTACTAGCTAGCACTCCTTTCCAGAACGAAGAAAAGGCGTAAAAAAACATCTTCTCTAGCAGGTCTCCTTAAAATCATGATTGTGTTTGTAATGTCAACTTTCTCTGGTTTTGGGTATTTTAAGTTAGTAAATATAAGATGTCTTCGGTAGGTTAGGAAAATAAGTAAGTTAATTATTGTTATTCTAAAAGCATTTATATATAATTCAGACAAATTGTAACAATTTATATTAAGATAAGAAGTTCACATCGCGAAAACATAGAAGAGACACTGTTATATAAGTAAGGTCTTACTTACTAGTGACGCATTTTTAAATTGTGCGAGCCTAGACCTAAAACAAACAATATCACTAGCAGATTTGGCCGTTACACTAATATTGTGTGTGGTGAGGCTGAATTGAGGGCTACGGGATTGGAGTAAAGATGAGTTGAAAGGTAGGGATGTGTGTGTGTGCCCGCGCTAGTAAAACTTATTATTATTCTAAAAGCATCTATATATAATTTAGACAAATATTGTGGGTGATATGTTGGTAGTGAGGATGAACCGGAGGTGATGGAATTGGGGTGAAGGTTAATTAGGTGTGTTGGAAAGTGGGACTGACATAATTAGCGTGAAATGTCACTTGACTTGTTTTTTCTTATTTATATATTTTTTTTCATTTTTAACAAACTTGTTTT
The DNA here is from genome assembly GCA_000787875.1 of Solanum virginianum. NCBI lineage: Eukaryota > Viridiplantae > Streptophyta > Magnoliopsida > Solanales > Solanaceae > Solanum > Solanum virginianum. Next base: position 27,863 of record DF363724.1, on the reverse strand, counting down.
TTAGGAAAAATATTTTTTAAATAGTCAAGATGCTTGAATTCTACCCTCTTTTGAAGTAGAACCAATCGAGAAACACCTCACGCAAAATCAAAAATAGATTAAAAGAATCTCTTACAATCCAATCTTAAAAACAAGTTCCATAAGTGATCTCTAAGCTCATTTCCTCTTTTTTACCCTTAAATCTCAATGACCCACCCCACCCAAAATCAAAAGTTAATGTGAAAATGAAGCATCAACCTCTTTGGTGTGTTTTTTTTTTTGTTTTTTCTTTTGGGGGGGAGGGGGGAGGGGGGTGTTCAAAAGACAAAACTTGAGAGTTAAGAAGATGTTTTGTGAATAGAATCAAACACAAAAAGTAAATGTTTTGTGTTTGACACACTCATATATATCTTTAGTTTTGTACTATAAAATAAATATGCCTAAACTGGTGGCCAGCAATGTAAATGAACATTGTCTTCTACTCCCCCATGAACATAAGGACCCCATTTATTCTAACCCGAGGTCCAGGTATTCCGGCTCCACGACAATATAATACTCCCTCCGTTTTAAATTAATTGAATTTTTAAAATTTTTGAGATGTTCAAAATAGTTGAATTGTTCAAAGTCCAAAAAGAATGTTTGAAAATTTTTCCATATTTACTCTTTCATTTATTGAAGTTTTATATGAGATAAATTATACTATATATTTATGATTTTACAAAGGGCAATAGTGAAAAGTATGATGTAAATTTTGTCTTTAAATGTATGTGTGCATTACCTTAGAAATTCAATTAATATGGGACAGAGGGAATATGTAATAGAGCCCAGTGTTATTGTACATATAGATGGGCTTCACGAGGCCATTAATATTGTGTTTTCCTTGTCCATGTTCCTGTTTAATTAGAGGTGGATCCATGACAGGTTCAATAGTTACGATAAAAAAGGAAAATTTTAAGAAATATATGATTATCTAAGGGAAATTTATCTAAATATATGATATTTAGAACATATTTATTATTTATAATTAGCTATATATACATATTATATTTCATGGATAACTTATTTTTAATACATGCTTCAAATTTTTTACCAAAACATTCTAATATATTTATATTGTAACTTTTGTACAGTACAATATATTTATACTGTGTGCAAAATTTACTTTTAATACACGGTAGTATCTATGTATAAATAAGAAATATGTTTAAAAGTAGTAAATATTTTCTAAAAGGAATTTGAAAAGATAATTATCCCATTATCTAACTTAAATTACAAAAAAAAAAAGGCCCAAAATTTACATTATGAATTAATTCGAGATATAATATTAGTATCATAATATTATACATCATGTATACAATAACATAATTTTTTTTTCATATTTTATCTCTTATAAAAATGTTCAAAAATTTATGCACACTGTTATGCACCCAATATACAATACTATATTAAATTGTAAGAGATATTTATAGACTCATGTGCAATATTATACAACATTGTAGTACAAAAAACACACTTTGAATCCAAGGACACCTTCAAAACTATAGCATATTATTCAAATTTTTTATATTTAAGCCCCTTAATACGTGATAGATCTTTTGAAACAATATCCATTTGAAGCAGAACTTATTTGCAGAGAGTGGATTTTCAAAATTTTAAAGTTTGAATTTCAATAATGATAATCTATGACTTTAATAAAAACGTTAATAGTACTTCATAGTAACTTCAAAAATAAAGATAAAATAATGACTCAATGTTCTCCTAAAGCAGGAGCCATTATGCGTCAACTTTTAGTTCTTGAATTATTTGTCTATAGATACTTGTAAATATAATGTGTTCTTTTAATTTGTCAACCAAAGAATCTCCTTTTCGAAATAAGTATTATTTTAATAACAATTATATTTATTAAGAAATTGATAAATATAATACATAGTTTATTAATTTAGCCTTATTTAATAAATGTCTATTTAAAATTAAATATTATTAAGAAGATGGAATATAAAGGTATAGTTAGAAAATATGATAGGGGTAATATTTATTTTGAATTTCTAAGATAACATTTGTTTTAGATTTTTTTTTGTTGAGATAGTCTTAAAAAAATTTAAATTTTTAAAAATAATTAATTTTATTTTTTATTTTTAAAATAATAAATAATTAAAGATTACTATTTTTCGTAATTGCGATTACACTTTGGGATGGAGGGAGTACTAATCATTTTGGTATCTGCTAAAAGGTTTAGCACGTTTGAATCGTTCGGTTGTTAGTTAGAGTTATATAAGTATGAATAATGAAAGAATTAGTAATACAAGCATTAGCTATTTATTTACTTACTTATTTTTTACTCCATAAAATAATTAACTTATAATAATTTAATTATGTGAAATTATAAACTAATAACAAAAAACCATATTTAATATGCTAAAGTTAATAATACATAAAAACTAATTTTCTTCCAAATTATATTACTTAATACATAAATATTTCACATTCTAATCAGTAACCAAATACTACTTAATTCATAAGTAGGTAAAATGTGACAACATTGTCTTCAATGTAGATATTAATTCCCTGTATGATTTTTATTGTACCTTCAAACATTTTCGACCATAGAAATAAAGAAATAGTAAACTATACGAAAAAAATATTGTCAAAAATTATGAATTAACTAGCACATCATTACACATAAAACAAATTTAAAAAAAAAAGGAAATATAAATGAGAATTCAACTAGGTTGGCTAAATCTATCTATTTAGGGCAAAAAAAAGTTAAAGGTTTTGTTTCTTTTTTTTCCTAAGAAAGAGGAAAACAATAAATCCTCAATTACCACCCCTTTTAATATTTGAAATATTTGCCTAATGTACTAGGTCAATGGGCTTCAAAATTGACCAAAAATAAAATAGATCCTCAATTTCCCATTTTTTTTTAAAAAAATTGAGACCCCTGACAAAAATGCTATCGTGTGATTAGTGCTAACTTAGTACGAACTTAAAGCAATACAAATTTTCATTAATTTCTCATATTTTGATCGAATGGTAGTTCGAATCCACCAGAATTCAAGAAGCAAAATCAACATACACTTTTGAGGAAATTATTAAAAACACTTCTAAACTTTGCACGAATTATAAGTTTCATTCCTGAACTATTGATAGTGTTAAAAAACCTCTTTACTTGACTAACTGAATTTAAATATGCCTCTGATCTTGTAATAAGAGTGAAATACACCCCTAAATTCTTACCAAGTTAAAGAGTATTTTTAACACTTGTGATAGATTAGAGGGTGTATTTTAGTTTATTTAGTCAAATAGATGAGTATTTTTACGATTATCAATAGTTTGAATATGAAACTAATAACTTGCGCCAAGTCCAGAAGTATTTTCAATGTTTTTCACTAAAAACTTTTTGAAGTTTTGAAAAGGTAGGATCCAACTATGTGTGATCCACCAAAAAGGAAATGAACTAGCAAGCAACATCTTTTAATTATGTTAAATCTACAATTGAGGAAATTATTAAGATCTATTACTATCAAATTATAGTACGTTTGAATTATTGAATAGTTAGGTGAGTCAAGTCTACTATTTCTGGATTTTTTCCATATAAAAAAAATGAAAAAAGAGGGGGACCTCTTGTAAAAATGACCCAAATAAACAAGATATAGGAAGAGCAATAATTGTTGTTAAATAGGTCCCATTTTTTCTTGTCCAAATAAATAAATAAATAAAAAAGGTCCCATTTTGGTAAATGCATTTCATTTTCTAACATGACCAACAACAAAGACATGTATGTCTTCATTTTATAAGTACTAACAAAACTCAGCTGCTGCTTGCCTTTAGGGTTTCCTTCTATATATGGTCCCCTTACTCTCAAGGAACCCCACCATTTACTTGGATAATTTTTTCCAAAAATAAAATTTGGTCCATGAAAGTGACTCCTCTTGGCACAACTTTAAAAATATTTTTTTTGTCTCAATTTATGTGATGTAATTTCAGTTGACACAAAGTTCAAGAAAAAATATTTATGCTTTTGTGGCTATAAATAAGTTCATTAAGGCTAAGATTAACATTTTGAAGTTAAAGTGTTACTCAGTCCAACCTGTCCTATTATAATTATCATGTTGTGCTTTTCGAAAGTTAATTTCACTAACTTTTAAAGTTAAATTAGATTAAATTAATTTAATATTTTAAAATAAAAATTTTAGATATTCAAAAACTATAAGAAAGTATTATTTATTACAACTTTTTTCATATCAATGTGATGAAAAAATATATCTTAAAGTATTAATCAAAATCTACATGGTTTGACGCTAAAATAAAAATTATGACAACTAAAATGAAAAGGAGTACTAAGTAAAGAATTCTGTAATCCCTTTTAGGGCTGACTATAAAGAAAAGTGAGTCATATAAATTAAGAAAAATGACTAATAATTATTATAAGTCATCTCATACATTGGGAAACGAATTGAAAATAATTATTCTTTCTGTCCCATTTTATATGACACCCTTTTATATTTAGTCTATCTCGAAAAGAATGTTATCTTATTATAAGTAGAAATAATTTAACTTTAAAATTCTCCTTTTACACTTAATGAAATAATTTACAATCACATATTTAAGAATTATTTTGGACCATAAACTTCAATTTTTTTTAAAAAAAATATTGTGTCCTAAAAAATAAGACGTAAAAAATAATAAGAATAAAATATACATAATAAATGGTAAAATATCTTTTCATTTTCTCTAAACTTGATAAGTATTCCCTTTGTCCATTTGTTCTTCTATCGTTTGAGTGTTACACACCCTGTAATAAGTAATTAATAAAACGATGACTTCACTATATCATTTTTTAAATATAATAAATTTAATATTTCAAAAATAATTATAGTTATAATAGGTAAATTAGAAAAAATTAATTGACAGATTCTATCTTAATTTGTTTGATTAGACATATACTATATTCCTACTTATTAATAAGAGAATGAAGAAGCAACTTTTGATCGCAGCTATCTGCTTGAGCAGCTTCTGATTGTCCTGTTTGCTTCTTAGCCTTTATTAATGGGGCCAATAAAAAATATTTCGTGAACTTTTTAATTTAATTTTTTCAAAGCAATTACGTATTGACGTGTCTGCTTCAATTACTTCATAATATTTTTATAGCTGCTCCAATTATAATTTTATAATAATTTTTGAAATATAGATAAAAAAATCTATTGATGTTACATAAATCGAGACTAAAAAATAATTTATATTGCAGCCTCCAGTGAGCCAACAAAAAATAATTTGTGGGCTTTTTAATTTAATCTTTTCAGAGCAGTTGTGTATTGACATGTCTACTTCAACAATTTCATAATATTTCATTAGCAGTTTCAATTATAATTTTATGATATCTTATAAAATATATAGGAAAAATCTATTCGATGTCACATAAATTGAGACTAAAAATAATTTATATTGCGGCTTCCGGTGAGCCAACAAAAAATAATTTGTGTGCTTTTTAATTTAATCTTTTCAAAGCAGCTCTATATTGACGTGTCTGCTTCAACGACTTCATAATATTTTTTTAGTTGCTTCAATTATAATTTGACAATATCTTCAAAAATATATAGGAAAACTCTATCAATATTTCATAAATTGAGACTAAAAAATAATTTGTATTAGGTTTGTGCTAGCATGGACTTTCGCCACTAATTTTAATATAAAAAACGAATAAAAATGAATAAAAACAGTAAAAATAAATAAAAGTGAATGAGGAAAGAGCATTGTTCTCCTTATTATTAATTAATTAACAACTTCACACCTTAGCTAATTTTGACACCATATAATTAAAAAACGTTGACTATGCCAAATATCATACAATATGATTCATTTATGAATATATATCTCCTATATTTTGAATCAAATACTTACATTATTATATATTGTTAATGGCTAGAATAATATTTATACTATGATCGAAATTGTAGTTACTATTAACAAATTAAAATCAATGGTCAACATCGATTTAAAAAAAAAAAATTAAATCGACAAATTGTACGGAACCAACAAACAAGGTCAACAAAATTATACAAACGTTTTGCGCGATTATGTAAAATTTGGGCACAAATCAAATTGTATAATAAAATATGTAAACATTGTGAATTGTGCAGCGAAATATACAAACATTATACAAAAACTGTGAATTATATAGTGAAATATACAAACGTTATACAAAAATTGCGAATTGTATAATGAATTATACAGATGTGCATAAATATTGCGTGAATTATACAAACATAGGTATAATTATAATTACTAAATATAACTACCCAAACTATAGTTATGGAGTATAACTATGATATTTTTGAATGAGTATATACAAAAATTCGTCTTATTTGAACTATTTTCTGTTGATTATAATTATATTTTATATTTGAATTTTTATAATGTAATTTAATTGCCAAAGTTACAGTTAGCAGCTCAATTTTTTTTATTCTTTTAATAAAATAATTTCATTGTTACATCAGTGATATTGAATTTTTGATTTGGAGAAGATCTGTGAAAAGGAAAATGCACGCTGTAGACAAATAATTGAGGAATATACTTGTTTATTATTCAACTTGTGGATACAGACATTAATAAATAATAGCATAATTATGTCGGTTTAAAGTATCAGACAAAAAAACACTCAAGAAAATCTAACTCGAGTGGATGGAAAATTTCTTCAGTAAAAAATATATATCTTATTTTGTGGTTCAAAATTCTTCACTTCTTATATTGTGTAATACTAGTATTCTTTATTTATTAACATGTACGGTAATGGGATGAAAAGATTTTTTCACTTTCATAATGAGTAATACAATCAAATGAATATACCACGTTGAAAGTTCGATTAAATTCAAATTCATATCGAAGATAATTAAATAAATAATTATATTCTAATGTTGGGAAATATCGATTTTCATGTACCTTTAGTATAATTAAATACTTTCTATCTCCTTCTGTTTGAATTTACTTGTTAAATATTTTTTAATTTAATTTAATTTTTATTTTATTTATTATATTTTAATAAAATTAAAAAAGGATAATTTTGTAATTATATTTTTAATTTATTAATATTAAGTTCGTGTCTTAGAAAAACATAGTAAGTAAATATATTTGGGATCCTATGAATTAATAAGGATAAAGTGCTAAATTCATTATATCAATTATTATTTTCTTAATAAAGTATATCAAATCAAAATTTAACAAGTAAATTTAAACGAAGAAAATCTAAATTTTTTTTTAACTAAAACAAAGGGAAAGGTTATATCATGTGAGACATATATTATTCATTTGATTGATATAAATACGAAAAATAAAAATAAAATAACAAACAAGCCCCTTAAGTTTGAAATAGATTTAAGATGGTCACATCCAATACAAAATAAATAACAAAATCACATATCAAAAAGATATATCAACGAAAATAGACCAAAATCAGCAAAAATTTATACCTCCAAATGTCATTACTCATTAATTTTTTCTTCTAAATTTTGTTTTAAATTTATGCCAAAAAAATATTTATTTTTCGCAAGTTTAAAAGATCAAGATTGCCCATAAGGACATTTAAGGGTACATGATCTTAAATCTATAAACTAAGTTGTTCAGATTCTTTAAAATGTCATCACATTCGTGTTGAATCCTTCAAAAGTATACGATTTTTGAAAAATCTAACACATACCTATCAATATTTTTAAAGAATCCGTTTCTTAGTCATTTTTCTCAAGTAAATACAAATAAATATTTTTCCTTCACGATGGAACCTCGTAATTTGACAGTTTGACATTTCTCGACCGTGAAGATTATGATTAATTTTCTTTTATTAAAAAGAAATTATGAAGATAATTTTTACATATGATCAGATAAGATTAATGTCACAATGTGGAGCACGGTAGTACAAATTCAACTACCATTTCATTATCTCCTGACCACATCTGTAATTTTTATCGAAATATAATAATAACATATTTAATATATTTATCGAATTCTTACGAAATAATATTTATATCTATTAGAACTTTCAAATAATAATAATAATAATATTCTTCTCATTATGAATTCATATATTATCAATGACCGAGGATTTTAAATAATGAGCATGTTAAGTTGAATTTAGAACATTTTAAATGATTTGAGTTAATAATACGATTCACCTAAAAGTTATTTAAATTAAAATTAATTGGATTAAAAATGATAACCCATTTTAATTCTATTAAGTTTTAATTTTATTTGTATAATTATTTAATACTTTATAAAACTTATTTTATTTACTATAATTATATACTTTCTCCATTCCTTTTTAGTTGTTGTATTGCATTTTTCAAGAGTCAATTTAACTAATTTTTAAAGCTAAATTAGATTTTATTAATTCAATAGCTTAAAATAGAAATTTAGATATTAAAAAATTATATAAAAAGTACCATAAATTACAATTTTTTGCATATAAATACGATAAAAAAATATATTTTAAAATATCAGGTAAAGTTATGTCATTTGACTTTTAAAAAGAAAATTATGACAGTTAAAAAGGAACGGATGGAGTATAACATATTAAAAATTAAAGAGGGAAGTATTGTAATACTCATAAATACAGCGTGAATTATTAGTTTCATCCTGAACCATTGACAGTCTTAAAAACACCCTTCTACTTGACAAGTTAAACTTAATATACTTCTGATCTTGTAATGCGAGTGAAACACACTTAAATTTTCTCTAAGTTTATGGATGTTTTAAGCACTTATCTCGATATTTTATTAAGATCTTCATACTTTTACAAGAGTTTGAAACCACTTTTTAAATCATGTGTCATATTGAAATAGTATTTAAGTTCAGTTAATCAAGTGTTTTTAGAACTATCAATAATTTAAAGAGGAAATTAATAATTTACGATATAATTCTCTAAAAAAATATGAAAATATTTTCTTTTTCTCATTGACAAATTTTTTATGGGCCATATCAATTCAATTCTTCGAAAAATTATTGAAATAGTTAGTAAGTTAAACTAATAAATAAATAATTAATTTGTCAAAATTTAAATAAATTTTAAAAAGTATTTTTATGAAGTACGTTTAGAGGACCACGAGCACACGCGGTAATAAAGAAGTCAAATTTGATGGGTAACGTATTCGTTCAAACGGTGGAAAAACAATTGGTCTGAGGTCTTCAATTGGCAGGACCACTATCAAAAATATATAACAGAATCAAACAGATTTTTTCTGTAATTTATAAATACTATTAATTACACCACCAATGTAATTTAATCGATTATAATAAATTAGAATTATAAGTTGAGCAAATTTCATAAATGACAAACATATAAAGCTAATTATATTTCATACTTATAGGCTGGGTAATTACATTTCGTAACTATAGTTAAAACAGTGTTTGTATAATTCACATAACGTTTGTATACATTTATACAATTCGCAGTTTTTATATAGCGTTTGTATATTTCGCTATACAATTCGTGTACAGCTTTTGTGTAATACAATTCACAGTTTTGTATATTTCATTATACAATTTAATTCGCGTATAAATTTTTGTATGATCACGCACAAAGTTTGTATAAATCGTGCGAATTATACAAAACTCAAACTATAATGTTTGCTGCGAATCGTAATTAATTCAAACTATAACTATATTAGCTAATTAACTAATATAAATTTGTTTATCCGCATAATTTTTCCTTATATTATTTTAGGTATTCATATTACACCAGTAGGAAAAGATATACCCAAAAAAAAAAAAAGAAACACAAAAATACCTACCTCCTTATCAAGATAAAAATATTTAGCGGATAGTTAAGTGGTGTAGATATATTTATTGGTAATAGATTTTTTTTAATATTATTGTAAAAATATTTAGTAATAGTTAAGTAACTGTCATTAAATTTAGAGCCGTTAAAATCTTTGACGTTAGTTAAATAAAATATTAATTATAAATTTTATAACATTTATTATCTTCTAAACATAATATAATGATAATTATATTATTACTATTAAATAATTATTATTAAATAATAATTATAAAATTATTTATATATTGTGGTATGTTTATATAGGAAGGGTGAAGGGTGAAAAGGATATGACTGCAAAGAAAATGACCCCAATAGAAAATGATACTATAATTATTATTCATCGGTTTTGATATAGTAAAAATGATCGAGACTGTTCAGTTATCATAAAGGCCATCTTAAATGCCAGCAGATTTACTATATAACCATTTTCTGAGAATGGGTTGGTGGTCATCATATAAATCTCACTACATTTTTTTATTTCTCAAAGTATTCCCGTGGTCGAGAGTTGTGAGACTAATCTTTTTGTAACACCCTCGTGAAATAATAAAAATATTTTTAGATTTGACCTTGTGTATAACGTATCTTTTCATGCTCTGTTTGCAAATTCGAGACCAGATTTGTGATCAGTGCAAAAAGTCGAGTTGGAATATGGTCTCGACTGGACAAAAACTCGAAAAAATGTGAATTATTTTTCCCCAAAAATTTCAGACTCAGTGAGTAATCTGCGTCTGCTTCGCGACGCGGAGAGAACGCGAAGTTACACTTAGTGTTTTTCAGATTTTCGACGAAAAACTGAGTTTTGCGAAAATCTGATTTCTAGCACTAGTGCGCGACGCGCACTAGTGTAAAATCAGACCGGTTTATCTTTTTAATGGGGAGGGGTAAAATCGACCTTTTCTACATCATATATCCTAAACTAAGTTAGTTTTGATACGATTTAAGTTCAGAAAACATTATTTCTTTTATTCATACGTTCAAGCAAACCCTCTCAAGCATTCACGCTCAAGAATTCAAGATTTGATAATAGAACTTAGGGATTCTTCAAATTCTTCAAGAATTCCTTCCAAGGTATGTAAGGC